>JANHGL010025466.1:84997-284529 GCA_024611195.1 Ceyx melanurus
GGCAGGGGGGTTGGACTAGATGATCTTCTAGGTCCCTTCCAGCCCCTAATTTCTGTGATTCTGTGATTCTGTGAAACCTCCTGCCCTGAGTGTCTTTCACTGCTGAGCAGCAGCAGCAGGGCAGTCACACCGTCTGTGTGCCCTGTGGCTGTGCTGCTTCAGCAGCCAGGGTTGCTCTGGCTTGGAGCTGGAGAGGAAGAAGTTCCTGGGCATGCACCAGCCCCTGGCAAAGCCACAAAGGGCTTTCCATTGAAACACCACTGTGGCAGGTACCAGGGAGCACCTTATGTCCCATTTATTTTCTGTTTGTTAAAGGGTAACATGAGAAAGGACAAAAGGGTCCTCACTACTGACACGTGGCCTGCAAATGGAAATACTCCCAAGTTTTCAAGGAGGGGAGAGCTCCTGAGTTTACAGGAAATTATTTCTGCCCTGCCAACAGTCTCATCTCCATAGCAAGCCATGCTCCCACAGCAGGACCTCTGAAGTTAGTTTGTAGCTACCAAAGCTATTAGATTGTTTACTGCAATAACTCTATTAAAGTCTCATGTTTTATGCAGGTCAGAGATGTAGGCCTATTGATTTAAGTTCAGAGAGCACCCTTTTTTGTGGTAGTAAGATGTTTGTTTTCCTACACTTTGCTGCCTTCCTCGCTACCTAACACACCAGCCCCTGCAGCTGCTGCAGATCACCAGCTCTCAGCAAAGTCATGTTTAATGCAGGGCATTTGTGCTTATTGATTCAGCATTAAAGGGCATTCTTGTGCAGATATATTCTGCCTCGCCAGTCTATAGTCCACTCCAGTCCTAGCTCTGCACTTGGGGTTCAAGGGGATTGTGCAGTGAAGATTTTATTCAAATTAGAATAAGCAAACTCCACTTCTGGCTTCCTGTGCTGCTTGGGGAGCTGCTATCTGGAAAACACACCTGCATTTTGAGGCTCCCATCTCACACACTTTACAGTCCTTGAAAGGCACTGCCAGCATCTTCAGAAGCCATGGAAAAGGTTGGGTAGAAAGAGCCCACTTCTCATGAGGTAAAAAATGCCAATCAGTTGCTGACAGATACTCTGGTGGGCATCTCCTCTGCCCTCCTGGAGAGAACACACTGTGGCTGCAGCTACAGCAAAGGGCTTGGGAGAGGTTGTTGCATCAACATCTTGCAATGAGTTAGGGAGTTGGGAAGGCAGGGGCAACTCCAGTCAGATTTCTGCTTTTCAGGATACCTTGTATTTATTTTACTTAGTTGTTTTCCTGTCTTCCAGTCTCATCTTAGCCTTCTTTATTTAGCAACACCTTCATTTTCAGGTACCTCAGGCTTTTCCCTAAGCTTGTGGCAGCTTTTCCTGAACTCCCAGTGACAGACAAAAATGATTATTTGGATGTCAGGCAGCAGCAGACACCTTCAAAATATCTTCAGGCTTACTAAATAGGATCTCTCCCCACCCTGACCCACAGACACTCACACGTAGGAACCTTCTCCAAGGAGTCACCCTCCTGGTACAAAACCATCTGCGAGTTCTTCAAAGGGGCCAAAGCTAGAGGCAGTTTCTTACAAGAATTAAGGAGATCAAAGTTGGCAATAATCTATTTTTCCTCGGTTAAATTAGTTACAGGAGATGAAAATATCAATAATAACATAAGGCGATTAAAGAAGCCACGTTGTCAGGTTGCTGTGAACAGAAGGTCTCAGCAAATGGTTGTCTCCTAGACTTTAGACAACCATAGTCACCAATAGCACTGCACAAACAAACAACTTGTGACTCAAGTAGTTAGTTGCATGGCATCCAGAGAGGAGACTGGGAAGCATCCGTATGTCCCGGGCATTTGCTTTATTAAACAAAGAGCCCAAACCAGAAGGCTCCCAGTGTCCCAGCTCTGCACTGCAGTGGTGCTGGTTGGACCCTCCCCAGGGCTAAGTGCAGTTATTGAGGATCCAGCTGCACCCTTTTCGTGCTTAGGATACACAGAGACAAGAAGCCATCCCCGGAGGCTAGCAGGGGGTGAGCAGGGTGATGTATTTCCTCCAAGGAAGGATTTTCTCATTCTTCACTGACAGTCCCTCATGCTAAACTCACTAGGAAGGAAGGGGAAATCTGAAAGTCCAGCTTCTGCATGGCAGGGACTATTCAACTGCACTTTTCTAGTACTGGGGTATTAAAACCTTTTCTTTTTGGGGTGGCAATAAAAGCTGTGGAGAGAAAATCTCCCTGGCAACATGTCCTCTTGAAAGGCCCTTTCAAATCAAACATTCCAGCAGTGAGAACCATTTCTGCCTGCTGCTTTTCCATCTTCTCCTTTCTCCCTTCCTTCCCTCACTGCCTCCCCAGCCTGTGCTCTTGCCATCAGAATAAGAGGTGTATTTCTGCCCCACTTGGCACAGCTGTTTCACACCCTCCTCATGCACATGGCTGGGGCAGACTCCCAGTCCCTGGCTATATTCTTTCTCACAGCACTATCAGTATCTGATGGCTCTTTGCAGCCAAGTGTTATCAGTTGGCCACACAGCATTCAGTTGGGGGGTGGGGGGAGTGGAAAATCATTCTGTTCTGAAATACTGATTGTATCAAATGGCAACTAGACCAGAAAACACTAATCACGCTGGGTTCAGGCGATTAAAAACTCACTTGGAAAATTGGCACTTGCTGAGTCTCTATGGAAAGAAATGAATTAAGAAGGAAAACAATAAGGAAGGGCATGCATTAATTTTGCTTTGCAGTGGATAACATTGAATGTAAGAGATCTAAGGAAGAACTCTGTGTCTTAAGGATTTTCTCTTATGTTTTCAGAAGAAAACCTGAGAGCCATTGCAGAGGGGCTGCAAATTAAATCCAAACAGTAATCTCAGAAGCAGCAATTGGAAAAGAGCAAATAAATAAAGCATATAAATAGGAGATAGAATTTCCTGCTAGGAACTTCTCATTTCTGACAATGCCTCTCAAACAAAGAACTCCCCCTTGCTGGTAGTCCTGCTGGGCAATCTCCATTCTCTGTTCCCTGGGTAATGTCATTCCCTCCTTGCTGCTAAGCTGCAGGGGTATTTGTACAAGTAGCTGGGTAAAGGATTACCTGCCAGCACCTCTACAGTGCAGCAAGCCCTATGTAACTCCTGTTCAGCTGGGAGAGCAGTAGGGTAGGACTGTGGCCACAGCACTCCTACACAGGGTTGAGTACACTGTCAGCAGGACACAAATGGAAAATGCATGCAACTCAATATACACCCAGATCTTCCTCAATCAACTCTAGATACATGGAGCAGCCTTTCCCTGACACTTGTGTATCTCCACTTGTTATTCCCCTGCTTATTACAATCCATTCTTTTCTCTAGCTCACAGCAGGCTCTGGACCTGGGCTCATCTTGAAGGGAGGTTTGATTCCCCATCCCTGGGCAGGACTGTGTTGCTCAGCCTGGAAGACATCAGGGGGTGGGGGTGGGGTATTTTTAAAGTGCTAGAAGGCCAGAGCCTGCAGTGCTTCTCACACCAGCAGACCCCCATGCACTGAGTATTTCTTGCTCAGTAAATGGGGCTCTTTGCACTATCTCTATGGGAACAAAACCAGAACAGGGATGACCATTATCATCTGTACTTTCTGTAATATATATCACATAGATTTATACACAGGCACACATCCATCTCTGTGAAGCTGTACATATCTATATAACTGCATCTGTCTGACTTGCCCATCTTTGCTGTTACTTATTCACTGGTCAACACCCATCTGACCCTCACCCCATCTATAAATTCCTCTATCTATATGTATCTATACGAATGGCCCTGTATGCACCAGTGTTGTATTGCCTCACAGTTTGCTGGAGGCTTTTTCTTTTGCACCATATGTTTGCTTGTGAATCTAAACTGCCAATGTTTTTAAACAAAATCCAGTTTTTGCCATACAGGTGGGAATAGATTGTGCCAAATGCAATGTAAAAGTGCTGACCATTCCAGCTCTCTGGAAGCAAAGTACTGAAGTGGCTGCAGCTCCTGTTCTCCTTCCAGGGCACAGATTGCAGGAGTTGCCAGTGCTGGGAGCTCTCTGGCCACTGACTGCTTTACAGGAACACAGGAGCAGAGCACTTCCAGTGCCTTTCCTCAGGAGAAATTCATCAAAAGAGTAAAATTAAGCAACCTAATATTAACAGAGCAGTGCTCCATTTCCACACTAGAATCAGTGGCAAGCTGTTCAGTTCCCCATCTGAGCATCACACAACTCCACAGCTGCCCCACTCAGGTGCTGGAAAATGTAGAGGTGATGGATTTAGTTTCTGTTTCTTATTGAAGTTTAAAGTTTTAATCACTGCTTGATTCTTTTGATGTTTTTTAAAGCTATACCTGGACCATGCTCTGATACCTGACAGCAGACAAAAGCAACTCTTCACCTCTCTAGCAATCAGCTGAAGCCACCAGGCACTCTCACTGGAGTGTGTAAGGCAACTGGAAAAGCCACATGCCAGTGTGTATTTTCCAATCCCTGTACTTCATACAAAGCACAAGAGAAGCACCATTAATAACTTAATTTTTTCATCCTTATTTAATGAGTTATCTGATTCATTATACAGTATTTAGCTGCTATTTTATAGGCTGGATTTTCCCACACTCCTCAAAATCCCAGATATACCCCAATCCTGATGCACCCCTGCCTAGCTATGTGGTAGTGTTGCTATTCTCTGGAAGCAAAGTCTGGCTGTGGGCTGCAAGATCCAGCACTGCATGTGCATTTTAACATTCGTTTTTGGTGCTTCCTTAATGGGATGTGGTGCCATCCAGAAAGCATCACTTGCTGCCCAGTCCCACTCCTCTCAACTATCACATCAGTGCAGAGGGCAGAAGAGAGACTTTTTTTCTCATCCCATAGCTGACATCTAATGGCTGCTTGAACTTTCACACTGAGCAAGTTTTGCCCTCTGAACACCTCTGTCACTCCACTGCCTTTCACACCTCTAGGTGACTTCAGCTGAGAGCATGTTTCAGCCTCAGGGGTTTTGATGACAAAGGGAAACTGAATTAATTTCCCCAGCCAGAATGGTAGTTCAAGTGGCATAAAAGCCTTGGGATCCATGAGGTTCACCCAGCCACAATTAAAATATTTAAATGGCCAGCTGCATTAAACTTTAGAAAGCAGAGTTAATTTCCTACAGAACTAGGAGATAAAGCCTCCAGAGTTTGTCATTTTCTCCTCACAACAGCTATTTATTGCTGCATTTGCTTTTGTTTAGCCTGGAATGAGTTGTTTACTCTGTGCATCTCTTGGTATAAAATATTCAGAGTTTATCCTAAGCAGCATCGCAGTTCAGGCTAATGATTGTTTCCCAGGACTGGGATCCGTGCCCTTTGCATTTCTGCTCTCAGAGCAGCCAAATGCTAAGCCATAGAATTGTTTTCTTCCTCGGCAGCAGCAGCTGGTCCCTTGGAAGACACCATAAGCATCTCTGCTGAAATCTGTGTAATTGCACATGTCGGGATGGTCTGTTCTTCACGTATCCTCGCCCAGACAAAACACTGCTTCCTCAAGATGGCTTTGAAGACTGCCTATGTTTAAAAATAGCTTCAGGAAGATACACACATATATTTTGCTATAAACTGTGTTCAATGTGTACAGTGCACAGAATATTAATCCTTCAATATGTGATTTTGTGAGACTGCCTCACAGATTTCAACCTGTCGCTGTGTAACAAGTGATTTCTTAAGATAAATCTTTAACGAGCAGTAAGTGTCTGTGTTACTCTTCTCTGAACACACTCTGTCTAGCTAGATAACTAATGAGCAGAATCTGGTGACCTGAATGTCACAACTTCTGATTTTTTCAACAAAAAGCAAAATCCTGAATTCAATAGTCTACAAACTGTAGAGAGATCTGTCTCACTCCCTGGCCTATCTCTGATGACACATAAAGATTAACTGTGTCTTGGAGCAAAGAGCGTGGGGGGTTTGGCCAAAATAACTGAAAATCATAAGGCTCTCTGATTTAGAAGTTTGATGAATTGCAAGTAGCTCATTGATATTTCATTATTGCTCTACCTTAGCCATATCTGACCACAGATTCAAAGGACAAGAAGCACAGTCTTCAGCAGCTTTCTTGCCAATAAATCCTACTGGGCTGGGAGGATCCTCATCATCGCCGTGGCACTGCTGAGCCCGAGACCAGCAGCTTCCCAGAGGAGGGCTGGAGTGAAGCAGACAGGTAAACCACAACTCCTCAGCCCCAAGAGCCTCAGCTCCTGGGTAACCCTTCTGTTCGGCTGAAGAATGCATCACTGTGAACCTCTCACCTCTGGCAGGCCCCAGGGAGTCCTTATTTCAGGGGCTTTGTTACCTCCCTGCTCCCAAAGATGGATGGAGATAAAGCTGACAGTGACTGGAGGCTGTTGACAGCTGATGTCATGGGGCTGATGCTACTGACTCAGTGGCACTCATCAGGTGGGATTATAAGGACAGCATGGGCAGGGAGACAGCCTCACTGAATTAGCTTTCTAGTTGAAGAGCTGCCTGCCAGAGCCCCAACCTGTCCCCTGTTCTGGTGCAAGACAGAGTGGAGAAGTCTCCCTGGCTCTCAGGCTTGCAACATTCAGCAGCACTGAGGAAAAAAAATCACTTGAAAAATAAGATCTAGTTATTGCATAATAAACCAACTGGCACCAAAGTAAATCCATCATATAAACAAGTAGAGAGTATTTCACTGCTTCTAGAAAGAGTTTGGACTCCGGGACTGAGCTGATTTCTGCGTGAGTGACCACAAAATAAAGCTCTTGGGTAATGTAGTGATAGGGACTCAGAATTATGAGAGATGAGGAAATCAGATTAGCTTCACTTTATGTACCAAGTACATTACATTCTTGATCACATACTTTAATGGCAAAGCAGCTGCAGGACTTGCAAATTACAAGCTCTGGCTTTGTTTTCAGAGCTCCTGCATAAATAGTTGTATTTAACAACTCCAGGCAGGTGCTGCTTTTTTTTCTGTAAATTGTCCTAAGCATGTGCTGTGGGTCTCCAAAAATCCAGCATCATCTGTAACTGAAGAACCATGTTATCCCTCCCTTTCCCTATTTTTTTTTTCCCTGAGGTTTAGTGTAGCAATTACTGTGCTGGGGTTAGAGATCACTGTGCCCAGGGTTGTAGAATAAGGTCCTTAGTTGCTCATCTGTTTTTTGTCTGGAAGAGAGAAGAACCTTCCTCAGATTCAATCTATTTCAGCTCTTACCTTTCCTGCTTTTCTTACATGATTTCTACTGCACATTAGATAAAGCCAAGCTGGCTGCTGCTGGGAAAATTAGGTCTTCTATTGTTTTAACTAATTATGGAGAGTTCAAGATAAGGTTTGTGTTAGAAAAGAGTGTAGGAATGGTTTGAATTTTCCTTTCAGTATAATTAGACAGGAAATTATGTAAAGGTGAAAAATAATTCAGTGAAGTACCTTCCCCTAGCAAGCTGCCAAGGAAAGTGCATTCTCACACAGACTGAGTTCATGGTATGTGACTGAAGCACCATTGTGCCTCTGGGCACCCTGTTTCTATTGCACTTTCCATGTGGGCAGAAATGGGCAGGATGAGGCCACCTGACTCCCTGCTGTTCAATTGAGGACCCTTTCTGCTACCAAAAATTGGACTAAATTAGTCCACGGAGTAACTCTACAGAAGCCAGTTGGACTACTGCAGATAATAATTTGAACCATCAATTTCTGTGAAACTTGCAAAGGACAAGAAAATATGACTAATGGAAGACTGAATTAATTGGGCAGCTGTCTCCCTTTCATTTGTACACCACTGAGATAAACATTTGGACTAAGAAGCTGTCCTCATTATCATTTCCTCCCTTGATGCTGCTTTGGGGGTGAAGTTTGACTACCATGCAACTACAATGTTTTCAGAATTTTTCTTTGTGTGAGATTCTGATGGTTCTGGCTTTTAAAGGCACTTTTCCAGGGAGGAAAAGGGACCTTGCTTGGAGCTTCTAAGCATCTGTAAAGTCTGACTGTGCCAAAGCTTTTCAGGTTAGACCTCCTTTTGTAAGAACCATCTCGAGGTGTTGACCACCTGCGTTTGTTCTCCTCTAACTGTGGCTCAAAGGCCACTGGGGAGAAAGTGAAAACAACTGTAACAGGGCAGCAAAACTTTGGCAGTTCTTACACTTGCTGGCAGGATGGATGAGCAAAGGAGCTCCCTCCTGCAGTTCAACTTCTTGAATATTTCTCTTGAAGGCTTGTTTTTTCCCACCTCTGAAGCCTGAGGCCCCATGGTTCAGCATACAGATAGAAAGGGTCACCCTTGCTCTACAGCTCCTTTATCTCTCAGTGTATTGGCCACCACCAGAGCAGCTGAATAATTTATGCATAAATTCTATCAAGTTTCCTCCACTTCTTTCTTTCCAGCTTCACACTCGTATTTAGCTGTGGTTTGCAGGAAGAGCAGGACACTGGGAGAGAAGTCCTTCAAGTGTGTCCGTGGCAGGAAACCACTGAAGTTAATGAGACTCCAGTGGAGATAAGGATTTTGTCCATTCAGTGTCAACAGAAGCTTCAGAAACTACACAAGGCAGGCTGAGCCTGGGAAGAGGATGTATTTCTCCACCTTGTTTGCAGATAAGGAAGTGAGATTCCAAGGGGAGGGAGTGATTTACCCAGAGCCACACAGGAAATCAGCAAGAGATATGGAAATGAGTGCTGAGAAGCATTTCAGTGCCTTAATCAGAAAGCCAATCTTCTCCCTCAAACGCCAACAGCATTAAATGTTCCTCTCCAGTAATGGAATAAGCAGAAGAGTTTCACTGACTGGCAGTCATGTTTCCATCAAAATATGTTTAGAGTGGGAGTTTAAATGGTTGGTCAGTATTCCAACCTATGTCCAGCTGTAGGGATCAGCAACTGTATGGGGCCAGGGGTTGCAGCTGAATTGAGCAAGTTTACCTGTGAGATTCCTCTGAGGATCAAATAATGCTAAGGTTGGAAAATGCAAGATCAGAAAGTACTAGGTGAGTTTGATTATATTTACCATTAATTAGGTAGGCTTTTAAAAATGTGGACGTGCTGAAATACTCTCTTGCTGGGAAGCTATTAAACTGTTAGGCTGAGGGAATATATGGCTTAGCATAGGAAAGATTCACATCTCTTGCCTACAAATAAATCTCTTGTACATCATCCATCTATTTGATATCTCACAGTAATATTTCTATCAACGGGCTGTCCAGGGGAGCTGCTCAGAGAAGCACATTTTGTGTAATAGCCTGGGCCAAAGTCTGTTTATTTAAACTAGCTTCAATTTATTGTGTCTTAATTGAAAATAATGGTGTTACAGCAGTGATCAAAGAATTGTCTCATTAATTGTCTATTAAATCATTAGCTATTAAACAGAAATAAAAGGTTAAGAATGCAACACTCCCTGTTCTGCCCAAAAGAATATTAATATCTCTCCAATTATAAAGAAACAATAAAGACAGAATTAACAGTGAAAAGAAGCTTAAGATTAGGCAATTACATCTAAAATGCCTGACAACTCTTATTAGAGGTTCTAGGAGTACGACCTATATAGGAAAGGCAACACAGATTTGGAAACAGAGTCAATATTGACTTTACCAAAGGAGCTTGTAAAGGGAATATGCTTTTTTCTGAAAAAATACAGGCACATAAACCCTGTACTAAATTTTAACTCGGCTAATTAATCATTACAGATTCAATCTTGCAACCAATACATACATTTTCAGTTTAAAATGATGCCTGAACAGCATTCAGAGAGCAGCCCTCAGTAATTTGTGACTGAAATCCATTACAACTATGCTGCAATCTTCTGTAAAATAACTCCCATTTTATATCACCAGGGTGAGGCAAGACAGACTCAGTGTAAGTCCACATTCAGACCTCTTGTTTTTGTTCATTAAGTCAATATATTAGAGTTGGGTCCCAGGCCTGGGAGAGAACCCGGGTCATTCTCTTCTGTCAGGGGTTTGACACCTCCACAGTTTCACAGAGCACTCAACCAAAGGTCTGATTTATAGCAGCTCAGGCACTACTGAGAAATCTCGTGCACATCTTGTATCACCTGTGAGGGTGTTGGCCTGGCTTTGGGCTGCTCTGAGAGGGAAAAGATGCACTCATCAGCCTGAAGGTGCTTTGGGGCAGACCGAGTTCTACTCAGATATACAACTGCTTGTGAAAAAGCAGAAAAGGAAGATGGCCAAAGGGCAAGAGCTCTGCTTTCCTGAAGTATATAAATCCACAACTGGAAGTGGAAATCTTGTCTCTGCTCACAGAGGTCATGTCAAGCCTTATTCAGTTTCCAGCTTAAGCAGACCTTTTAAATTTGGGAAGCAGAGCAGCTTCATGCCCAGCTGTGACAGGATATCCATATGGAAACTGCTGACTGGACTATATGGGCTCTAAACAGGCACTGTTTGGAAATGCAACATCTCCCTGATGTCTGCACATGCTGATTTTATTGGTGGAAGAGGAATGGGAGTCTTTTTCCTCTGTGGTTCAGTCCACTGTTCCCTAACGAGCAAGTCCTAGGATACTAGAATCTCAACAGAACTAAAACTCCACCTACATTATCTTTTAGATCTGGGTGTGAGATTCTGAAGTGCAAAGGAAAAGACAATCTCAGAAATATGTTGATAATATATAACTTGTGCTTGAGCTCATAAAATGAACAACTCACTGTTGATATTTATCAACTGATAAATAATAGTCCTTAATCAGATAATAGCTGTATGGTTCACAGAAAAAAAAGAAAAAAAATCACCGAAAAAACCCCCAACACAATTTATCAAAACAGTTTGTTCCTTTGACATTTCAGTTTGCTATAAACAAAGATATTAATGTTCCTTCTTGCAAGGATTTTCAAGGAAATTTGCTTTGCAGAAAAAGAAAATACAGAATCTAGAGCACAGGCTGTAGCTCTAGAGACTGAAGAGACCTATTCCATTGCTGGCTGAGGCTAAACCTTCTAACAGCCACTTTGATGAAAAGGGAATAGCACATTGATGTCCTTTGTAAAGATACTGAATAGCACACTGATACTGATACTTTTGCCAAAATCCCAGAACCTCCCAGACCTCCAAGCACTTTGCAAATAAGTTCCTGACTGGAAAGCAGGTGATGGAGTCAGAAGCACATGGGGAGCCTTGCTGTGCTCTGTTACAATAACTGCATTATTGCTATTCAATAATAGATGCAGAAAAGCCACTTAAGAACAAAGATCCCTGGGGGGGAGCTTGACTTTCCCCCCGTGGGATGTATCAGGCAGCTCATTCTTTCTCATCAGCACTGGCTGGCCCATGAAGAAAGACCAGGACAGCTCCTTCATCATCCTGGCCCTCTCTCCCCTCTGGAGCACATCAGCACAAACAGCTCCTCATTTGCTATGGAAACATGCCAACCTCTGGAGCCCATTCTCCTCATTCAGAGCAGAAACAGCAGCCGTGGCTGTGCAACAACTGGCTGATGGAAACCCCCAGTGTGGGCTCTGTTCTGATGGTGCTGGTGGAGGAGAAAAGGGTGAAAACTCCACCTCAGGTGGGTTCCTTACCTTTATGACATCTTCATCAGCTGATTTGCACTCGGTGGAGTCTGAAACATCAACCACAGACCCGTCCTCCTCCACAGCAACAACCTTGACTGGAACAGACACCGTTTTGCCCGTCAGAATGGCCGTGTTAAGGATCTCCGTGTCCTGCGGGAACACAAAGGGTGGCTGTTAGAAGAAAAGCCAGGAGAGTGCTGCAGGAGTCAGGCTGATGAACCCACTCTGTCTGTGATGGGAGTAGGAGCAGAGGAGCCATCCTTCCTTTGAGCTCCCTGGGTCGATGGTTTAACAGCTTTCCAAGATAAAGCTGCATCTGGACCACCTAGCTCTGCTTTGGCCAAACACGGCCACGCTCGAAGGCAGCTCTGCAGCTTGGCAGAGCCCCAGTGCTAGCCAGGTATCAGTGACAGCCTCTGCCCACCCCTTGACCTCAGATCACAGCAGTGAGCCTGGAGCTGATCACCAAGCATTGCAGTAACAGCATTTCTCCCTTACTGGTCCAGCTGATGATGTTGCAAGTTGCCCATTTTTCCTTTTTGGGACATACATTCAGGATGAGTTAAACTCTGCATGAGGCAGGTTGTTCCCAACTAAGCACTGCATTCCATTTACCTTTTTTTTTTTTAATATTTCTCCATCAAAATCCCACCTACAGATGTTTTACCACATTTCTCTGTAACCCTGATGAATTCACAGCACTGGCACTCTAATGACTCCATTAGCAGAGCCTTCCTCTGTGTCTTAGTATGGCTGCACTTTGATTAATGCCTCCAAACCAGCACTACCCATAGGTGCAGAGGTCCCTGCCCTGCGTGAGCAGGGACAGGCTGCAGGGAACGGCCTCCAAAGGCCTACAGAGCAGCTTGACTCTGCTTGGGCAGAGCTTACAGCAGGCCCAGGACTCTACACGTGGGCAAGGAATGATCTGTGCTTCCAGAGAGCTGCAGTTCAGCCTTCTCCACGAGCCTGTGATAGGAAATACTGCTTTGAATCAATCTGCTTTTCATTTTTCAACTTCCATAAAACTAATTGCTTGCCAGCTAGAAAAAAGAAAAAAAAAAAAGAAAAGAAGTTGCTTCAAACTAATCTAACTTTAAATTCCATTATTAGAATTGGTGGAAGAAGAAATGGATTTCAGTGAAAAATTTGATGGCAGCTTGCATAGGGAGATATATTCACTATCATTTGCTTCTGTCTCCTAGCTAGATTGATAGAAAATAATGGGCATTGACCACGAGCTAAGGACAGCTGGAGAAGACCAATAAATACTTGCAACTAAGATGTATTATTAATCAATATTGGGAAACTTCTACAAAAAGCACCCTGAATTAAATGAGTTGAAGTACTAATAACGCTAGTGCCAGCTAACTAATATAGTCCACTAGAGCTTTATGGGCAGTCATGTTCCAGAAAAGCATTTAAGCATGTACAGGAGTCCATTTCTGCTCAGAACAGCACTAAAAGTACCTGCTCAACTTGACACTTAGACTTCAATGTGATTTAAGCCTTTAAGTGTTGTCCTGGATAGAGAGGCTTTTCTAAATAATACCTCATGAAATAAATATACTGTCATTGTTCCGTTCTTTGGGAGGCACAAACCAGATATTTTACACAGTAAATGACTGTCTAGTGTTTGTTTATTCTGAATAGTCTCATTGATAGCCAGTTGCCATCCATGAGGGAGGGACAGTGGGAAAAAGAAAAACACACAACAGAAGTGGAAGAACAATTGTAAAACCTTTACAAAGACTGAGGTTTGAACAAAACTAAGAAGAAAGGACACTGCCAGCTGAAAGAAAACCACCAGCTGCACCCCAGGGGGAAAGAGGCTGTGCAAGACAGAAAAAGAGAAACTGTGAGTCTTCATCCACAATTACATCAGAGAAGAGGTACTGAGATTTCACCAAACCAACAGCAAATAGCCCATAAATCCTAAGCCATCAACCCAATATAAGCATTTATATAAACAGTGGTGTGGTGAGACATGGTGGTCCTGTGCCCAGGAGCTCCCAAGAAGCAGTTTGCCAAGAGACTGTTCCTAAGTCATTCTTCAGCAGCAGTCAGGCTAATTCAGGGCATCCTGAGAAACAGCCTTTTTGCCAAGGGCACAACACAAACACATGCCTAATTCTGCTCCCAGAGCCCAGCTCTGTAACTCCTACATGGCAGGGGCAGCCAGCACTCTGTGCAGTCACAGGCTGAGAGGAAAGGCTTCTTTTGCCTTCTCTGGACTTGGAACCAGGTTCACAACAGGCCTAAACTAATTTCTCCTTTGTTTTCTGTGCCGTTCATGGTATCACTCCGACATTGACCCTCAGATGTGACAAAGAATAAACAAAACCTTGAGCCTCCTTTAAACTGTAAGTGCTGCTCGGCTGCCAAGCTGAAGCAAGACTTTGATGCTCTGAAGGACACGTTTTTAAAGACATTTGCATTCCTTTCATAATCTCCCTCTGAAGATGAGCATGAGAGAGAAAGTCTTAGAAGAGACACCTCATGACCCCACTATTTGTGGGTGCTCTGCAATGTGCTCATCCAGCTCTTGACACCAGCACTGTCCTGACCCTCCCCTTCTTCCCAGCAGGTCCAGATACCCACCCTGCTAATTAGTTGGTGCTGCCTCACAAAGCCTACACTTCACTGGTGAGGAATTCTACTGTATAAATCAATACTTCAGACACCTGGTGCCTGCATCGAGTGTTACACACGTATAATAAGCTGTGTAAAGACCTTTTTAAGAGCAGGCTATTTATAGACTGAAAAAATATATTTCCTCTGAGGATGAAATACGAAGGCAGAACTGAACTAATTGACTGTCCATTAGATTTATAAACAGACTTTTTTTTTTTAATGCATCTTCAACAAGCAATAGCATTTCATCTCAATTCTGTTAGGCTTGTTTTATATTTCCATGGTAGGGTTTACTGCAGAAAAAAAAAGTGTTACTGGAGCTGGTTATTACTAGCAGCATCTGAAATGCAGAGAGGGGTAATAACGTTGATTTACATAGGCAGATCCTCCCACGTGGCACAGCATCAGTGAAACATCTGGAATACTCGGGCAGCACCAGCACCAACCTCTGACTGGTGACACTGTAAGATGCCTGGTGAGAAACTGAGAATCCCCGTTTCTTTTGTCAAGGGTTTCAGTTGCCAGATCTTCACCAAAACCTTCAATTCAAGCAGCCTGGGTGGAAGCCACACACTCAGATTGCAAGTTCTATCCCTGAATAATAATGATGTGCCTGTTTATCTCCAGCTCCTTCTCTGTACCTGAATGCATTAGCACTTCAGCAGAGCTCTTCTTAATTACAACTGTAACCTGCTAATAGTGTTTCTTTGTTGTCTGAAGGAATCTACTTCTTATCCAGCCCAGGCTAAATTAAAATTTAATACAACATCAGGTCGCAACAGAACTAGGAAGCAAATGACAGCTGTTTAATTAAAACCTAAAGCTGATTAGATGGCACTACTGAGAGAAATACTCCAGAGGAAGAGCAGAAAACTACTGCAACTCAAGGCCAGGATAATGGCTTTATTTAAATATGAATAAACCCTGCACAGAGCCATAGTAAATGTTTGACAACTCATTGCTTTGGACAAATGGGGGGAAATGTGAATGGGAGACCTGTCGAGAGTCATGATAGAGCTGTGATTACCAACACTGCTGCTACCTATGGACGAGACCAGAAGAGGGATTACTGAGGAGTGTCTGGTACACAACTGAGCAACTCCAGGCACAAAGTTCCCAATAATTAGGTTTTAAACAACAGCCCACCAACCTAAATTCTCCTTAGGTGTGTGACTCTACAGCCACTCACCCAGCTGCTCTGAGCCAATCTGACACAGCTTTTCTCCCCTGTTCAGGCTGAAAAAAGACATGGAGAAATAATTATGCATCTCACAACAAAGCATCTCAGGAGCTGGACACACATTACCTGGACCCCAGCCCAAAGCTGCCAGTTCACCTTTTTTTCCCGGGGAGCATCCAGCATCCTTCTCCTGAAGTCTGGAGAGGCACAAAAACCCCAGGCTAACCAGTTTACTGTGACAGGTATCACCCTTGTGATTAATGCACAAGCTGGATGTGGTTTTTTTAGAGGTTAACAAAACATGCTACAGTACAGTAAACCCAATAAACAGTCAATTGTAAATCAGGAAGGAAACCTAAAACCAACCCTATTCCACTGACTAATATCAGAGCTAAATGCCTTTTGGCATTCAGTTGAAATGATTGTCTTTAGTGAAGAAGGCACAGAGCTGAAGCATTTGTCTGCAGAATTGCATTCCTTCATTATTATTTTTTCCCCAGAGAGCACCTTGCAAAAATACATTTGTAATATTAGAAGGTATCTTTAGGAACCAGCTCTCCTGCCTGGAAACTACATCTCTTAAAAAATGTAAATTACCGGGCAGATTGTGACATGTGGGCTGGGCTAGGGAAGGTGGTTTTTTTTTTATTTGATATATTATTCACCACCTTTTCCTCAGATCAAAGAGCAAGGCAATACAAGTCCATTAAGCAAGCTTAATATATAAATTAGATGCTTTGCTGAAATTGTTATAATCCAAAGCAATTCTGTACTTTTTCCCCCTTATAGCTGAATACCATTTTAGGTTTCCAATACATATTAATGAAGCCTGGTTGCTAGAAAGCTATTTCTATTCCCCCCATTCTATCAGGTAAGATAGACCATTTTGTCAGCCAACAGCCAGAACTAGCAGCTGGGATTGTGTGTTTATGAACCATCAGAAAACACAACTAACCTTGCAAAGACCTCCCACGTTGTTGTTTGACCCCTCCATACATTCAGCCAGCCAGGCTGAGGAGCCAGAACCCCCAGGAATGCTCCCAGGAGTGCCCCCAGCTGCTTGAGGGGAGGCTGAGCAGGGAGTCTGGGACCACATGGAATAATCAGTTTTCAAGGGTTAGAGGGAGGCCTAAAGTGTAACCACACATGAGCCTGTGCTGCTGGAGGTCATTCCTGCTCCCCTCCTCTTCTCTGGCCATGCCCTCACTCCAGCTTTCACCCAGTGCATGGCTCCTGGGAGTGACCAGTTGTGACAGATGGCAAGTCCCAAATCCTGCAGCCTATGGTGGCAAAGTTAAAGTCACCCTTCATCTCCTTTGTCCTCCTGCAGAACAGCTTTACTCCATGGTGGGATCCCAAAGGAAGAATGGGCAGGTGCATATATTCTGCAGGAGAAATTAATTAGTGTAGACTGAACCATTAGGAAAGGTTCTTAATCACCAATTCTTACAGCACAATGTAAGCAGCATCTATTAGCCTAATTGAAGACTATTCTAAATGTATATTAGTGTGTGCTGCAAAAGCAATTTACTATAGCACAAAAAAGCATGATTTAGAGACTCCAAAGAGGAATCTTATTTCAGAACCTGTCCTTTTGCCACAGATACACTGAAGGAATTATCCTAGCAGAGCTAACCTGACATGTGTGATCAGCTGGAGTAATTCTGACTTGGAGTTCATAGAAACTAAAGGTGGGATTTATTCCATTTCCATATTTTTTTAATGAAGGAAATTCAGCTCATTTTGAGGTTTATGTAGGATGAAAAAGCAAAAAACCTGCTGCTGAAGGTGAAACTTGATTAGAGGAACAGATAGTGTCACATCCATGACCTGAGGCAGTTTTATTTTATTTTTTATAATGCAGAACAGATCTGCCCCCATTAAGCAAAGGTTCAGAAAGCAGCCTGGTGCACTTGGCAGAAGTAATTGCAACCTGTCAGGCAGTCTCCACTGTCTCTGCTAAGTACCAGTGCCTTCTGCATAAAGACCTTTCCTGAGACTCTGCTCATGCTATTTTGCTTCAGCCCATCATGTCCCAGTAGAGTTTCTTCTCCAAGCCTGCTGTGTTAAACATCATGGCACCACTGCTCCGAAGAGCATACCTGAGGCAGAAGGAATGACAGAGAGCAACTAACACACATCTGATTGTAGCTGTCTGCACAGAGAACAGACACCAAGAGCTCCTGGATTGTGTTCCAGGACCTAAAGCTGGCCTAAAAGTGTGGTGAACTCTGCCAGTCATTGACACTGGAATTTACTCTTTAGAGATGTGTATAGTACATGAGAATTCACCTGGCAGAGCTGTGCCAGTTCTCAACAGCAAGTGATTGGAAACCATTTTTCAGCCTATTTAGATTTTCACAGTTCTTCTAAGGATGTTCATTTTTCCATTTTAATTCCAGAAAAAAACCCAAAAACATTCTAACTTCCTAGAACTGTGGGTCTCCTCCAACTGAAATCAAGAGGAAAACTGACACATCCCCCTGAATTCAGGTTAAAAATGGTCAGAGCTCTCTACTCAGGCGCAATGACATGAGCCTCACTACAGACTGATACACTAATGTTTGTTTTCAAACAGCCAGGAAATAATAATATGAACACTCCTCAAAGGCACTGCTTTTTCCACAGAAAAAAGGAAAGGAGAAGGGGAGGCCATGCTTTGCTCAGTTTATAGAACATAACTCTTGGATTCACTTGAGTACCAACAGTCAAAGATAGAATTGTCTGGCTCTGTACCTTTGTTCCACAGGCTGAACAACACTGTGGATGGCCACTTTGAGAAATGTCTTTCAGACACTTCTCCAATTCCTTTCCTAGTCATCCCGATTTCTTTAGGAGCTGCTGGAAGGAGGGTTTCCTGGAGGAAATTCTGTGCCACCAGTGCAACAGGAGAGCTGGCAACTCACTGGCTGGAAAAGGCATCAGTTTCACAAGTGCAAAACTGCAGACACTGAAACATAAGGTTGCCTGTCACGTGAGTTTCCTGCCACAATCTGTGTGCTCATCTTCTGCCATCAGTGCTACCTGGGCAGCAATCCATGTCCTTCTGTAATAACAGCTGTTTAATGCTATAGAAGAATGCACAAATTAATTACAGCTTGTCTACACTACTTCTCAATGTCCTGCAGGAGCAGCCTCTCTTGGAAGGAGTGTGGGTTCTCTCTGCTTTGGCCATGGGGATTTGCTTCATTAAGCTGCTCATAGAGTGGCTACGACTCAGGAATACCTATTTATGAGCAAAAAAGATACACAGGGAAGTGACAGTGACATCATGCAAAGCCCTCTGAAATCCCCTGACAGAAGACAGTTGTCTAGTGTTGACTAGAGAGGCAGTTCAGAAGAGCTGCATTTTCTATCTTCTTTCCCAGCATAGTTCCAAGCACTGGTGTAAGTCCACAGCTCATAATGTACCAAATAAATTCAATAAAGAATTGTATTTTCTGGACAGAGTGAGCCTGCCTACACTTATTAACTGTATTTGTGAAGTACATTATGGAGTTTAAAATGGAATCAAGATCTACAAGATGCTGACATTCATTGTCCTGCCCAGGGAGGATATAATTTTCCTGAGGACATGGATCTGACAGGAAAGACCCCATGCCCTACCCAAGCAAGTATTCTTGGGTTTTTTTCTTGAAGCTGATCTGTCTTATCTGTAAGGAGCAGCTGCTGTATTTACTGTACCTATTTCAGTAATTTCACCAGCTTGTATTTGCCTGCTCTCCTATGGAGAGACAGCACACAGGGCTGCAGGACTGGCTCTTCAGGCAGTCAGGGTTTGGAAGCAGACTGCTGCCCACTCTGCCTCCCGTGAGCTCTTCTCCCTTCTAGTGCCTATGGAGAGTGGTCCAGTCTCCAGCAGTTCCTGTCTTAGGCAAATGTCAGGACAGCGTAAGTGACACTCTGCAAGTTCCAGCTCTCTCCAGAGCCTGTTAAAGGTCTCAGATGTCTACTTTAGACTTGATGTCTAAAATTAGGGAGAGAAACTCTCTCCTTTCCTGTCTTCACAATGAGAAACAACCGATACCTGTACACTGTTAGCTCCTAGAAATTTTTACACTACTCCTTGTTTCCCAACGTGACACAGACACAACAGATGTCACAACTATGCCTTCTAGCTCCTCCTTTCGTAAAGCTGCTGCTGCTGCAGCCAATGCAGAGAAATAAAAAGGACAAGAACACATCTGAAGCCAGGGCACGCCTCTGCCTTTACTATCCCTGCAGACTCTGAGCCTTCTGGTGGTTTACTCACTGATTTTTGGGAGCATCCACCAACTGTACATTGCTCAGCCTTGCACTGCCACTCCACTTGAATGAAGTGTTGTCATTCAAGTCTTCAACATTTACTTTCTGCTTATACAAACACTACAGAATTTGTCTCCTGCCTGTGTTTGGAACTGCCTGGAAACCTTTTTGACAAGTAGAAAAGAAAGAGCTTCTTCACACAAAGTTAAAAAGCATTTTAGAAAAGGACATCTTGGGGAATATTGTTTTTGGAAAGAAAGAAAGAAAATTATTATTAAAAGAAAATTATTTTTAAAATAATAACACTGATTTGACGTGAGCTTTTGAGAGTCTTCCCATTGATGTCAGGACTACTGGAGGTTTTTTAATTTCCTTCCTCTGCTGCTCTGTGGCTTGAATTTTGTTCTTCATTTTAATTTTTCAGTCTGTTCACCTTGTACCTGTTCAGAAATGCTGCCTTGTTCTGACATGCCCCTATATCCGATTTATTTTTTTTTGCTATAAAGAACAACCACCTTTTTATTCAAGTTCAGAATGAAATCCTTTTTTGTTTTCATGATTGAATTTCTCAGTGAACTCTTGTGCAGTGTATTTATTTCCTGCAGACCAGGACAATATCATCTGTGTTTCAAAAGCTGAGCCACTGCTTTCAGAACATCAGTATTTTTCCAGAGTCCATCAGCTTTTAGGAGACACAGCCCCTCTCAGCCAGACTGCTGCAGGAGGGAGCAATTGTAATAAAACCCATGAAGTGACACAAATATAAAAGGCCTGTGAAGTCAGGATCGAACTATTCATTTTTTTCATCTCTTCCCCTGGCTCTCTTTCATCTGATCTAAAAATTATATATTGAATGATTTCTTTAAGTTACTTCTTATAGCATCTGGTATTTCCACAATACTTCAAAACCAGTTCTCAGCTCTGCCAGGAACAACAGGACAGTTCTCTTCATTGTACAGCTAAAATACCTGAGGCAGAAGAAATCCCACCAGGCCAGTGACAGATCAAGAAACTGAACCCACATTCCCAGTGTTCTAGGTCCAGGCTTTTTCAAAGAGGTTGCACTCAAACTTGCTCTCTTCAGGCTGTTGGTTCTGTTTAAATCCTAATTCCCACATCTTTCCTACTAAATGGCCTTCCTGCATAACAAGTGAATGCCTGGTGTGGAACTTCTCATACAGTTATCAGCTGGTTAACTGAAATTCAGCTGTGCAGCAAAACAAACATCCATGACTGTCAAGAAATACAGAGGGCTACAACTAAAGCAGCCAATAACAGATGCAAGGAAAGAAAGAAACTCTGTATTAGCTGTCACCTTTCTTAAGGGGAAAAAGATAACAACATATTAGCATATACTCTAATGCCACAGGCAGCTGAATGTGCTCAAGAGAAAAATCACAAAATGCCTCTTAATATAAAAGTATTGCAAAACGTTCCACTTTGTGAGGGCTTCCAGTGTCATCTCACAAGTGGTTGGAAGTGGGGCAGGACAATAGCAGACAAGGGGGATGACATTAATGCTTCTCAGGAGCAGAAACACAAAGTGACATTATTATTGGTTTTCGATAGAAGCTCTCTGTAAACAGACAAAGGTCTTCCACTTACTATGCTATGAAAGCAAGTGCACATTAAAATAACTGCTTGTTTCTTTGATAAAGAATTTTCACAATGGTTTCTTGTCCCTACCCCTCAGCACCAAAGTCAGTCCAAGGGACTCCGGTGTAGTTTTAAAACTTGTTGTGTCAAATTGTTTGTAAACTATATGAATTAGTGGCTGATTTGGTTCTTCCATCTCAACAAGACACTGAAGGACAGAAGGAAAGTGAAAAAAAGATTTCTATCTTTGCTTCCAAAGTATTATCTTCATAATTAGCCTTTAGAAGTCATTAAGACACTATTCAAATTCAAACTTTACAATCTATTTCTTTAGATCTTGTTACATTTTGAATAATGGGAAGACTACCAATCTTCCAGAAAGATAAACTAAGTACAACAAGAGAGGAAAAAGAGAATTACCCACTTCATGCTGAAAAATTCATCGATACAAGATCTCATCAGACAAAAACATCTCATATTTGCTGCCATTTTACTTAACAGGAGAAGAAATTGCACAGCCTGACTCAGGTGCAAAGAGAAATCAGCTCACTACTGCACTGTTCAAAGGGGAAGAGTATTTCCCTCTCGTTCCATTAAGGAAATTTATTTTCCTTTCAAATTGGCACTGCTAACCATTCATTCTTTACTTTTCCTCTAAAAAAATGGGCAGATTTCCAAATGTTAATACATTTATCTCTTCTTTTGCAGTACCAGTTGCAAATTGTTTACTGCTGTAAGATGAGAAGGAGGCCAGTCTAGTGCTGTATTCTTCCTGTACTGCAGCTGATGGGGTTCCCCTGCTCCTGCTAAATGTCACTGCTCCTGCTAAATGCACAGACAAATACAAGGGAAGATGCTTTTACAGAAGACACAGTTTAAGCAAAAATAAGGTTTGCTGCCATTTTGACACATCTTTTTAAAAGATATTGACAAAGAAGGAATGTGTTGCACCTAAAAACCTTCACAAGTGTAACACAGAACGCCAGCTCCAGAGTGCTTTCCATTGCAAGTACCCTGGGCAATTACCCCACAGTAAACAGCAAGCTCCTCACCTTCCACTCTTCTCATCTTGGCTCTTTCCCTTCTTTTCTTACAGTATTCAGTCACCTCCTCCCTCAGTCACCTTCTCAGTAGATAAAATGCACTCACACAGCACAGCCAGTACTTCGCATTTTGGTTTTGAAGGGTTTCTCCAAATAAGGAGGTTCTTGCATAAACCCAACTCTGTCAAACACCACTAACACTTTACATCTACCTCACAAGAACACAAACAGCAAGGTAGCAAAGTTCAGCTCTGCATGGCTGGGGTGAGGACCCAGAGGTGGAACGTGTGCCAGCACTGCACCACTACCCACACTGCCTCAGCACATGCTCTCCCCAGGTTCTGATGGTCAGTGCTTCAGGAATAAAATCAATGGTTATGTCACAATTGAAGTATTTTTATGTTTAAATCCAGGCAGTGAAGATACGAATGAAAAACCTAAGTGAGAGTTTTCACTGCAAAATCTGAACGTGGGTGTGGCAACAAGGAAGTTCCCACAAAGAAATTAGTGGGAACATGGCAAATAAAATGTGTTATTTACAATACTGAATTTTCAACTTTTATAGGCAACAGGAATGATCTGAAGTTGGATAAACTGAACCTGGAAACACAAACTGTGTTTTGATGTATCTTTGTTGCATTGCTATGATGGAACTTCATCATTTTCTGCAAGCCCAGGAACTATGGCCAGAAGGCACCTTGTAACAAAAAGCAGAAATAGATGATCAAAAGTTTCCCTTCACATTCTCCTGCTTTACTGCAGGTTAGTTTTGAAGGACAAACATTTGCTTTTTTCATGGCCAATATGGTACAAAATGGTCAACCAATGTCCAGCTCCTAAAGTCACAGGACCACAACAGCTACATCAAACACACTTTTCTATTTGTTTTTCATTTTTCCTTAAATGACATTGACATTTAACTAACTGCCCAAAGGTTATTTTCTTTTAAATACAACAATGTCTGGCATTTTAATGCTGGTTTTCTTCCTCTTTGTTAATGAAGGGAATTGTGCAAGTTGCTGTTGATTCAGGTTTGAATTTTCCATCCAGCAGAGTTGTAGCTGAGCTCCCCTACGCATACCCAACGCCTTCTGACAAAAGCTATTACTAAGAACAACTCAGAATGAAACTTCAGCTTTACTTATTCCTCCTGACAGGTTGTGACAGGAGTGGAAGAGATGACTTGCATGTTTCCTGGCCAGGTAGTGCTGGGCTGTGTCACTGATGAGGCTGAGAAATGGCACCAGCCTCAGACAGAATCAACCTTTGACACCTGAAGCAGCCACCTGACAGCACTGTCTCTGCAGCCATGGATCCAGGAGTTTCTTCTCTGCAGCAGCATTTCTGGTTTTGTTGGGTTTTTGGTTTTTTTCCTCTTTTCTTGGCCAAGAATCTCATAAAGAGAGTTTCAATCTAAAAAAGCCTCATTCCAGCATGCATTGCCATTCAGTCCAGAGGGGAATATACTTAGTATCTGGGAAAATCAGTGTAGAGGAAAAGACTTTAGAACCCATTAAGCATAGCAGTGTGTAGCTGCTGTAGTCTATATTTCACCAACTTTTATGATAACTCTTCCCACTTACTCAGCATGGTCTCTGGGGGGAAACAAAGCCAGAAAACCCTAGGTTTGATTTTCTAAAAATGACATGAAATATGGACTGGGATAGAAGATATAAAGATTTTTCTATTTTTACAAGTGCAGTGATATTTAGAAAGGTTGGAAATGATGTTTAGATTTTATCTATTTCTGGTCAAATGGATTGCCAGAGGATTCTTCTGACAGTGGCTGTCTGCAATTCGAAGTCAGTGAATATGCAGAAAATGTGCTAGGTTCTAGGATTTCATTCATAGAATACTGCAAAATTAATTCAGCCGAGGTAGGAGCAGCAGCCTTTTGAGAGCACAGTGCACCCGAGAGCACTCCTCTCTCCAGGGCAAAGTCTCACTGAGGATTATTCTTGACAATTACAACCACCACCCCGTGTTAACTGTGCATCTCTCCCTGGCTCTGCACCTGATCCTGAGCACCAGCCATCCCCATGCAGCAAACAGGCCAGGTTGCCCTGCCATGTCCACACTGACAGCCCGTGGCTGTTTGTCACACACCAAAAAATGCTTCAGCTCTTTTGCACTCCCAGGCTGCAGCCCCAGGAGTTTTGGGATAGAACACATGAAATTGCAGCTTCCAGGTTACTTGAGGTGGAAGCTCCCAGATGACTTGGAGACACCAACCAACAGGGAATGTCCTTATTCACTTATTTCACAGAACTTCATCTAAAAGTCCAGGCATTTTGTGTCTCACAGACCAATCTCACTAGTGATCTTCCCCTGATATTTAGGTTTAAAAAACCCACCACAATTTGGCTGCTGAGTTCATCTGTATTGACAACACTGATCAACAACTCCAAGACCCAGTGTCAGTCTGAAGACAGAGTTCCTGCTCACACAAAGTTTTCTGATTGCTTTTTAAGGATGACTAAAACTTTATACTTCATATTTGGTTCACATGCCCACAAGGAACAGTACGAACATTATTATAAATGGGGAAAAAAACTGCACCATGATTAATTGAGTAGATTAACCTCCAAAACACTGGGACAGCTGTTTCACCAACCTGTCTTTGATGCCAATATGCTGAAACAGCTGTTCTTATAGCAAAGGTAAAACTGTCCACTTTGTTTTGCAATGTGAATACTCGACATCTATTTCATATCTTAGTAACTTTAATGTACACCTGGAACACCACCAGAAATTTCTTTAATTTGCATAGGATTTTCCCCCCACATTGTTAACAACTTCATCAATGTCAACTCATTTGTTCAACAATATGCTCCAAAGCAAAGTCAAGTGCCTTTCTGTCATCATGACATGGGCTCCAGAGCCTGGTGCTGCTGTCTGCAGCGAGCTGCTCACAGGCTGGATGAATGAATGAATGAGATTGTTTTTCTGTGCACTTTTACAATAGCACAAGTGTTCCTTAAATGGAAAACATGTTCTGGTCCACAGCGCCTCCTCCCCTTGTTTCCAAGGCAACTGGATCCACAGCCCCATGCAAACGCACCCCTGCAGGCTATTAATACCCTGCTCTGATGGGAGAGATTCCTTCATTTATCAATGGAACACTAGCCTGCTTCTGTGGCACTGAAAGCCAGAGACAACCTTCTCACACAGTAACTCCCAGCAGGAAAACATTCAACAAACTTCTCCCTTCCATTGGACACTTAGACCACATGTTTTGGAAACTTTTTGCATCTAGACCTATTGTCTCAGTCACATGAATAAGGAAGCCTGAGTCCCCCCACCATGTGCTCTCCTTCTATAGCACAACACTTCCAGCCAAGCTCTTCCACAGAGAAATAACCCACTTATTTCCCTCATTAATTTGCACACACATCTCTATTCCTCCCCAAACTAAGTAGCTGACAAAAGTGATGCCACTGAAGGAAAGGTGTCAGAGCCTCAGTAAGCCTTGCAAGGGCCAATCTGCAGAAGCTGCAAGTCTGCACCTGACACTTGGCACCAAACACATTGAATCTGCTCCCTGTTTCTAAATGAAACTCATTTCAGACCACAGCCCAGGCACAAAAAATGATTTGTCGTGCTCATCACTCCATGCTAAATCACATATATACCCTCTGATTCTCAACTGTAATCTTCTTTGGAACTCACTTAATTATTGGGTTTTTAAGAGCTGGGGGTCAGGTACAGACCCTGAGCCATGAGTGAAAACTGAAGACAAAGTGAACCCAAGCAGTGCTGTTTATCTGAGAAGTGGATGTGACAAGAGAGGCAGCTGGAAATGGATGTTTTGAAAGAAAGCTCTTGGAACCATTGCTGGTTTATTGCTGTTTCCATCTATCTGATTTCTTTTTCTTCTGCATATCAACAAGGCCTGCTGCTGATTGCCACCATTGCCTGGGGCTGTACTTGGCATTCCCACACCTTTGGTAGGTTTGTGGAGAACATAAGTCCTTTGACCAGTTAGCTCTGGTCTGTCTAAATATGGTGGCAATCACACCAGAATGGTAGTACACACACATCTGCTCTGCCTTAGGGGTCAAGGGCAAAATAAAACCTGCTTTTAGAGGTAAATGGCAATGCAGACCCTGGGCAAGGCAAATCAGGCAAAGGGTCTTTCTCAGATTTCACTGATACCAGGTTTGGGATTTGAAGAGACCTAAATCTGATTTATCTCCAGCTTAACAGTAGACAGTGATGCTGAAGTGGGACTCTACTCGTGCTGAATTCAGCTCAAATGAGAACTCCACTGTCCTGTACTAAAGAAATACTTTATGAATTCAATACCCTTAATTCATGCACTCCCTCACTTTTCAAGATTGCTGCTATTAACTTGCACACCATGTAGTCTTAATGATTTTAGGTTCAATTTATATTACATGCTTCTATTTATAAATGGTTTACAAGGGAGACTAATTAATATTTAATAGGCATTTTAAGTGTGCAACAGACACGAGGAGCAGGTGTTGGAGAAGGTTAAAAGCACACCAAATAGAAGGGGTATAAACATCTGTGAGCTCTGGTTTGTGAGGAATCCATCAGGCCAATAGGATTCTCTAGCAATTTGAATGGCAGCTTATCCAATTTATAACAGTTTTATTAATAAAATAGTTTACTGAGACTTAGTTAAGTGGAATCCAGTTGCACAAGGAAGCAATTCTGTGACTTAGCCTGTTGGCAATTGCTGGAGAGAATTGTGCAGGTTTGGGTTTTAAATGCCACTCTCCAACTATAAAGTTGAACTAACAGTGCAAGGTTTCCAATGCAAACACCATTACAGTGTCACTCAGGGAGCTGGGCATTTTATCATACATCCTGAGGGGTAGATTCTGCTCCAAGACACATAAATTGAAGTCTCACAGGAGCCACTACAGCTGCTTGCTGTGCATATCTGTGCATGTAGGAGGGCACAACTTAGCCTTTTTATTTACAGAACCATTAATTAAATTACAGCAATTAAATATCAAATCAATTTGATAATGTTAAACACAGAGGAAATCAGAATTAAAGCTCCTGTTGGTGTTACTGGGAGCTAGCTACAGTTAGTCTTTCATGTACCACTCTATAAACCACACCCTGGCAAATGCAGCTTAAACTGACATACACAAAACCCCAATTTTATGCAAATATTCTCTCACAATGTCCCAGTTTCTGCATCATTTATGTGGGTTTCCTGCTATTTTTATCTGTAGGTGAGTTACCCTAGGTGAAAAGAGCTTTATAAATGGCAATTTCTGCCCAGCTCAGAGCAGTTATCACCACCCCATCACTAACTTGCAGTCAGGCCATGGGGCACAGGCTTCAATAGCAAATCCAGTCAAGACTGTGATTTGCTGCTTTATTTTCAATCTAACTCTTCTCTAATTGTAACAGTAATGGAGATTTCTGCAAGAAAATATCCAAAGCCATGTAACCCCCATTTTCTGACTACCAGCTGGGCCAGAGAGCTTCCTGTGCAGCTCTTCTGAGGTCCTCTTTGGAGCACCAGCTCCACCACACAGATCCCAGTGAGCACATTCCCCAGGCAGCCAGTGGCTAAGTGGCAGGTGAAATCCCTCTCTGCAAAGGTCTGGCATCTCCTAGGAAACAAAGGGAATCCCCCCACAGCCTTGGGTTTGTGCCAAAGCAGTAAAGGGGCAGGAGCAAGGCTTGTGCTCCTTGTGCTGTCAGGAGGGCACTACAGCAGGGCAGTGACTGCAACAGACTCCTGGACCCTCCTCCAGGAGCCATAGAAACCACTCAGTGGAATGGGAAACATGATTGCATCAGACTCCTGGTAGATTCTGGATTCTGAATTTAATAGGTTGAGAATTTACAAGTAGAATTTAAAGAAAAAAAATAATAATTTTGCCTATTCAGTGATCAGATCAGCACAGAACTCTGCCTATATTTTCATCTGAAGAAAAACGTTAAGAAGATTCAATATTTATGTAATGTTTTATGGAAGGTCAATAGAAAAATCCAATATAATTTCCCAATTAAAATCACCTACTAGTTGACTTACATCCATTACTATTATCTCAAGGCACTGTATACTGAAGCTGTTCACACAATAGTGTTATGTGAACATGCAAAGGTTAAAAATTAGTAATTACTGTCTAGACAATTCACTGTTAGCTATAGCTCAGTGAATACAATGAATAATTTATTTGATTAATTTTGCATTCCTTTTCCTCTTTGTGAATTGATCATGACCATGGAAAACTTGAAAATGTACTCATTTATCAGAATTATTTTCTGTGAATGATTCTTAACCCAAATGTTCTTCCACCAAACAAAACTATTCTAACTTGTGGTTCGAAATTCACACTCTGGGATACAAACTGTGGAGACCACTGGGATTGTTGTGGTTTTTTTTCTTGAGGAGACAATCATCTAACCAGCAACAGTGCAGAAGTGTTTTTCAACAACAACCACACACAAAAAAACCCAAACAAAAACTAGTTTGCGGCTCATTTTGTTATGTAATTAAGAAAACCACTTATATTTTCAAGGGCAAACTCTCAACTGAAAACAACTGATAAATATGAACATTTTTGAATGCTGCTTTTTGTTCTACAGAAGCTTGAGTGTGCACATGTTTCTGGGAATTCACTGTAGCACTTCTAGCTGTTTTGTAGATCTCCAGCACATTTCTTTTGTTTATCTCCCTATTGGTCATCTCCTACTCACTTGAGCTGCTGTTGAGAAGCATCATCCTTAGGAAAGCCCAGACGTGGATGTTGAGTGGGAGTTTCCAATGCAGTTAAGGGCTTAATAAAGATGGAGCTGTTAGGAAAAATCCTTACATAGGTTCCTTTTAAGCCAAGCTACTAAATCCTTGGGTACATACCTGCACTACCTGGAAAGAGAGACTGGCTCCCAGATCTCCTCCTTGCCCCAACCACTCGAGTTACACCCATTTTGTATTTGAGAAGAGCAGGAAAGGTTCAAAATGAGGAGCTGAGAGCAAGCTGCTCCTCACAGCCCATAACCTAGGGATGAAGTAGGAAGCACCTCATCTGCACCTGGAGTTTAAAGGTTCAGTGGCAAAGGGGGAAAAAAAAAAAGCAATATCTGAACTAGAGGAACACTGGGAAAATGCACCATTTGGCTGAGTAAAAACAGTGTCTTTAGTTCCTGCAAAAGTCACAGTTTGCAGAGAGGTCTCTAACAGAGTTAAACAGGAAGGTCCATTCAAAATTCCCACGAGTGAGTATCTGTAGCTCCTGGTGTCTTTATAACGTTCAGAAATCCAGCCGTGGGATGCTCTTGAAAAATCTTATCTCAAATTCTATAAATAGGACTCAGTAGTTCACAGTGAGGGCTATCACACTGCACAGGGCTGGAGTTCTGCTTTTAACATTAATTGCTGGTCCCTAGAAACCAGATAAAATTACATGGTAAACATTTCTGATTTCTGCTGGCAGAGTCAGATTGGAGCTGGCAATCTAGAGGCAAAAAGCTCAGCAGTGCTTACAGCTCCCTGTTCTGGCTCAGGATTTAATGGCATCTTTTTTCCCTTTGAAATGTGCTCTTCATTAGGTGAGCTTCAAAATGGAGGCTGAAACAATGAGTGTTTTTAACTCTGCAGGAGATCAAATGCATTTTGATATCCATACTCTAAGGAAGAAACGACACACTAATAAGAGCCAGAGATCAAAAACTCTGTCAGGAAAAGCTCAAGCAAGGTGAGGCACAAGAAGGCAGTTAACCCACGCCTGGCACACCAAAGCTCTGCCCTATCCACAGGGCCCCTCGTTCTCCTCTCAGTGCCAACCCAGCACTGCAGGAATCATCTTGCTCCTGACCACCAGGAAACAAGCAAAGAGAAAGGCCGTGTGCAGGAGTAGGGGGTGAATGAGATGTGGTGTTTGGATTATACTCTCTGCCCTTTTCCTCCTGCTCTTTCCTACACCCCCCCCAGGAGAGGACACAAGCAACAGCAGCAAATACAGGCTGTGATTAAGCCCGGGCAAGGTTCATCCTCTGCAGAAGAAGAAAAGAGCAGGTTTGCTCTCTCCTGAGCTTCTGTACAGGAGCCACAGCAGTACTGGTCTCATGGCACTGAGGTTTTGGGCAGTGGCATTCCCAGAAGCTGTGGGAATGACAAGATTCCCTCCCTGCCATTTCAGGGCATTCACCACCCCAGAATTACAAGGTCCCAGAGATGATGCAAAACTCAATTAGCATCTTCCTGCCCTCGAGCATAGATTTCAGCAAGGTGCCAACACTTCATCCCTTGAAACTCACTGGACCTATTTCTCCCCCGAGGCACAGCAGGGAATGCAGTTATTACCCCTCCAATTACCCAGAATTTGCATGGCCTGCTCCTCTCTGCCCTCACCAGAGCTCATGTCCCCACTCTTGCTCCCGAGGGGGCATTGCCTTCTGCCATGGCCTGATCTGGGAAGAGCTCAGGGGCAAGTGGCAGCAGGTACAAAATGCACCGTTGCCTCCCAGCTCCACGGGATGCCCGAGTTGTGAAACTGCTAATTCAAGAAGTTCAGAACTGAGCAACACAGAATATGACCAGGCTGTCCCAAAGCACCGTGGCAAGGGTGTCCTGATTATCCTCATAAAGCTGCAGCTTCTCATTTTCAGGAAAGCTGAGGCACCTTTGGAAGGAATTCCTTTATACATAGTAACTGCTTATAGGCTACATTACAACTTCTAAAGCTCTCTGATTGCTTCTCTGCTCCATCTTTATGATGCTATTTTAATTGAATTGAAAAAATAGAAATTACATGTAAAATAATTCCCAAGCCTAACTGATACTGGGGCCATGTAAATCAGAAGTAACTACATTAAGGTCAGTGCCAGCTCTAAACAAGAATTGTGTCAAATACAAATGACCATTTAACAAGAAATGCTCTCAGTGCAACACGTACATAAGAAATCTAGTGCATCATCTGCTTGGCAAGAACATGGTCTGTTTGCATAAGCTAAGGACTATATGCATCACTCAGACATGTATACACAACACAAAACTAACTCATGCAGAAGGTACTCAGCATGCTGTATGTCTCCTAAATACTGGCTGACAATTAAATAGTCCTAATAAGACTTACTCTTCAGCTAGCAGAACAGCTCAAAAACAAACATCAATTTGTTCACGTATGCCCATTATATTCATGTGGTGATTTAATTAACAATAATTTCAGTGTCCCCGAGATTTCTTCTCTGGTTTACAAATTATGCCCTTTTGATGAGGGTTTTAGGTCAAATTACTAACCAATCAGCTGTAGACCAAGACTAGAATGCTAACTTAGTTGGCACTAAAACCAGAAAGATTCCAGCACTCTGGAAAAAATTACAGATGAGCCAAATTATTGGGGAATTGTCGAGGAACAAAAAGAATCTCATTTTAGGCAGCCAAAGCAAAAGCTTGGTAGCTCCCCCAGCACACTTTGTTTCCCTGTCTGGGTCCTGTTAATGTTCTGTGTGCCCTCATTCCTGGCCCGCAGGAGGTCCTACCACTCTTGATAGTCTGTCAAGGGATCCTCCCATCAGCTTGCACTCAACTCCCATTGGCAATTTTTTTCCTAAAGATAGAAGCAGCAAAGCTAAAGGAGCAGAGGTAACCAAACAGCCCTCCAGAGGCAGCACAGCCCTGGCTGCTCAGCAGAAGAGCACCTCTTAGCATTTTCCTCTGCACATTTATTATTGGAACCACTCACATCTAACAAGAATTTAGTACCTGGGCATCCCTGGAGAGAGTTTGCTAAGAATAGTAACTCTCACCATGGATCAAAGAGACCTGAGAACACTCTGGATGCAAGAATACCTGATGTCCTCCTACCCTTGATCTACAGGCAGCCTGTTAGCTCTCCCAAACAGAGCTCTATTGAGAACCACCTGAGCAAAGATGCTGGTGTTCACCAGTCACACCTGGACTACAGGCTCCTGCTGAAGACAGGGGTGTGCAGCACACAATCTAGGCATCATTAGTTTCATCTTCAGAAAGAAGGATCTCCAGAGCATTGCTCTTTTAATAAAGCAGGGCAGAAAGGACATGGCAGTGGCAAAGCACACGGCCTCTGGGGCAAAGGGACTCAGCCCAGGAGCAGGCTGGGAGCAGGGAAGGATGAGGCCACACAGCTTGCCAGGGAGGAGTTGTGCAGAGTGGGGAGACTTGTCCCCTTTATCTCTCCCCAGCACTTGCTGGCCTGGATGATCAGAAAGCAGTCCCAACACCATATTTCACAAAGCAATGGCAGCCTTAGGACAGTCGTGGGCACATCATCTAAGGAGAGATGTCTGTGGAAGCAGCTCAGGGGTTCCCAGGGCACAGGCAATTCTGCCCCATTTCTGGTTGCACAGAGATGGAAATTTTTTTAGGCTAAACATGGGCTATAAAGAGCCAGCTTGTTTTGCTGGAAGGGCCTTCGCTTCAGGGGGTAATCCTCAGCATTCAGCCAAACTGCAAACAACCAGAAATATGTGATCAAATCACTGCAATTTGGTAGGCTTCAGAGTGATTTCCAAGAGGAGGATTAGTGGGAAATGCTGCCTTTTTGGACCTGATCCTGAGTAGCTTGCAACAGGCTCTCTGGAGCACTTGACAATCATTAATAATTCATTAATATTTTAGTTGTAATAAGTATCAGCAAGTATATCTAATTTCATGAAAGAAAATGATTGGTTCGCAGTGGAATAACATGGTGCTTTTACTCAAGCAGCCACAAAACACAGGTATGAAATCCCTCATATAATCTCTAGCTATTGTCATTCAGTGTTTATCATCCAACAGAGTTGAATACAATCCTTATCTTTGATGGATGTGGCACACAATAGCTGTTTTCTTGAGTGCATCATAAATATTAATGGTATTCAGAAAGCTTCTTAAAATTTGTCATGTCACATTGCTTTCATGGCAACACTCAAAATGTCAATATTTTTGCCCCACCAATAGCAAATTCTCTTTTGGTTTCTTTTCTTTCTTTTTTTTCAGTCTCAAAATTAAAAGGTAGAGTATGTTTAACTGCACAGGGGGAAAAAAAAGGATAATGCCTCACACCCATCAATTCCAAAACCTAGATCAGATGCCCAGAATGAGAAAAAAAGAAAGAGAAAAAATGTTCTATCCTTTTGGAAAAGAGAGTCCAGTTAAAATTGAAACACTTGGTGAAAGTGAAGAGATTTGGCTGGGATTTCAATTTCAGAACCTTGAGAAGGGCAGCTGACATTGTCCAAATTGCCCTGCTCTGACCTATTCTGAAGGGGACATTTTCTTTCAAGAAAAAAAGCTTCTTTATTTATTTTTAAATAAATATTTGCACATTATTTAATCAAGTTTAATGAAAACATCTCAGATTTCCTGAGAAGCCTGATGTTCACTCGAAGCCAACATGGGCCCTTCTCACCACATGTGCTCTCCACACATCTCTTCCAGTGTGTTCCACCCTCCAAGGCTTCCCCCAAATCAAACTTCATCAAAAGTTTAATGGTTTGCAGTTTGGCTGATACCTTTCTGGAAGATTGTAAAATGACATCGTTCACCATAAAATTCACCCTGTGGTAGTCAGAACTGCCTACAAACCAGAAACATTTCATTATCTCTGCTGACTGATTTGAGCATGGTAATAATTGCAGCAGATACCATCTCTGCTACAGAGGCATGAAACACTCAGTGGGCATGGGGAATAAAATCATACAAAAGAATTTATTTTTTCCTCTTCTGTACTCTCTCCACAGTACTTAATTTGCTTTGGGTTTAAAATCAATCCTTCCAGTGTGGGGTTTTAGGGAAGCTCAACTCCTCAATCCTGCTCCTGTTAATTAATGTTGAAATTCACTTTGAAAATCTGTGATCTGGGAGTCACAGATTCTGGTTTTATTTTAAAATAATCTAGATAATCCCTGATATTTCTGGGATGATGATCTGCTCTAGATTGAATTTACTTTTAAATAATTTTTTGTATGTGAAACGGTGAATTTTGTGACAAAGTTCTATGCAGTTCACTTTGCATATAAAGTAAGCCAGAGATATAGTGTGTAATTTAAAGGGAACTGGAAGGCCAAAGGTCAAAATAATTTCAAGTAAGAAATCAGTCTTAAGTGCAATGGATAAACACATATAGGACATTTTGCACATAAATACATTTTAACCAACCTCTAAAAAATATGTAAATCATCATCATTTCATTGCTAGAAATGACTGATCCTGTTCTAGTGTTTTTGACACTCTGGGATTAAGTGTTCTGGGGTTTAAGAACTGACCCCAGAGAGAGCAAAGAGGCTGCTAAAGCTTAACATGGTCTTATTTTAGGGTAGGGTGAAGGAAAGCTTCTTTCTAAGTCTGGGTGATTTCCATCTTGCCATGAATGGGCCAACTGGTGTCTGACTATCACCTACACTGCTGTTAGCAAACACTGTTTCTGTAGGAAAAATATATTCTTTAAAGTGTTGATTATATTTCATTTTTTAAACATACCCTTTTTGAAAGCTGGATTCAATAGTGCTCTGTGCAGAAACATGGCCACTTAAACTGACATTACTTCAGACATCTTTTAACTGGTACTGAATTAAAATGAATGCACAGAAGGAATCTTTTCCCTAAAGAAGGGCACAAGAATCATCAACGAAAGCTGTGGCAGAATCTGAATAATGGAACAGGAGGAAACCTCAGCAGACTCATAGAGAAAGGCTACAAAGAGAAGTAGTATCAAGCAACACACCATTTCCAAACTTCAGACTGAGTAGAGGGTCACAGAGGCACCACTCAGCACAGAGAACCAGGGCAGACCACAGCTGGATGTGGCTGCAGCTGGATCTGCCGTGGCCTTGGCTTACTAGAGGGCTGGCTGGCACATGGGGACAACAGTCCTGTCTCTGTGCAGGAAAAGAGGGTGTTTTATTTAGTCAATCATTTTCTGAAATCCTTCCCACAAATGCATTTTGCTTTTCCAATCCAACCTTAAAGCTGGAAGAGCAGGCAGCCCTTTCTGGGAAAGCTGAAGCTGAGCAGGGCAGCAGTGGAGTCTCCATGAGCTGGAGCACGAGGCCATCTCCTCTGCAGATGGGAATGTGCTTCCACCCATGCCAAGCTGCTGTCACCCCCCTGTTCCTCACTGGGTCCTCAGCAGGCAGAGCTAGCAGCAGATTAAAAACCAGAGCAGCCTCCCCCTGCCTTCCTGCTTCTCCTGAAACAAACAAGCCAAGTGTGACACTCAGCAGTTCCCTTTCAGTCATAACAATGGGCATCTTTAGGAGAATTTTTCTGGGTGTTGCTGTCAGTAGGTTTGCTAGCAGCAATTGGAGATGCTATTAGTCAGGCTCCCATTTAAGTGAAACCACACTAGAGTATATCCAGCCATCTGTGGTTTTAAGTGATTCACAACATCAGTAAAGCATTAGTCAACAATAGCTTAACATTTTTGGGGAGGAAACAAGACTTCTGAAGACACAGATTAAATACTTGTAGGATCTACAGAAATGTTTCAGGCTGAGGGGCTCGGAGCACTGGTGAAATATTGATTGTTGCATTTGGAAAACACTTTAGAATAATGACAGTCTGGGAATTACAATTCTATTACTATACAAGAAAGGATCTGTAGCCCATATTTCTAAAACACTAGTGCTGCCAGTCACAGAGCAAGCCATCATTTTCCTAGATAAGAAGAGAATTCTAGATATTCGTCTATTATTAAATTTATTGTTCCTCAAGCCTTCAGCCCCAGCTGGAGCCTTCTTACAAAAAGCAGTTAAAATACATCTCTTCAATGTCTCGTTCTTTACTTTGACTAAGTTCCTGGTTGCCTAGAAACTCTCTAAAAGACCTAGATTTTTCTTTTTTTTTTTCCTTTTTTCCCCAACTGTTAGTTAGATAACAGATTAATCCGATCACATTTGTGACAGAAACCTGGATGACAGGCTCAAAGCTGAAGTGTTTGTTTCTTGTACCCAGGAGTGAGTGTCAGACTCCACTGACAAAAAGCAACTTCCCCTAAGTATGGAAATTGCAGGTTTTATCTATTTAGATCAAGAGAGAGAACTGTGGAAATTCTATCACCACTGGATGAAACATTTACCCAGCCCTCCACTTCTGTAATTAGCAGGCCACACACCACCCCTTTGAGAGACTGTTCTAGCACAAGGTTATTCTATTCAGACAAATCAAGGCATCTAGTTTAGTGCATTGTGGAATGTTAAACTAAAGAGCCAGGCCCAGCTCCTCAAAGCTCCTGAGGGACTGGTTTGTAGCTTGCAGAGGACAGTGCCTCAGCTCCAGCCCCAAACGAGCCACCTCACTACACTGCTCACACTCATTTCTACAGGTAGCTTTTTCTCCACAGTTTTTTATCTTAAAGGCTCATGACGAAAATCTTAGATAAAACTAAATATTCCTTCCACTCTCCTCTAAAGAAACCTCCAGAAGGCAAATATCCTGGCTTCTAAATAGGCTTCAAATTAAGGGAGTAATCCTCCCATCCATGCATTTTTACCTGAATTACACTGGTTTAAGCAGTTATGCACAGCTTTAGGTGATAAAACAGCATTACATTCTTCAAAGCCACTCAGCTGTGCTGTCATTAGTTCTTCACTGTATAAATCCTACTTCTTTTCCAACCAAAACAGTTTTTAGAGATAATAAGCAATAGCATGATAGGTATTTTTTAAAGTGTTTCTAAAAGTACCTTTAGCAATATGAAAAGTGACTTTCAAATGATTTAGAAACAGGTAAAGCTGAATAAGAGTTACTTAATTTCCACTTAATTTTCCATACTCATCAGTCTTGGTTTATTCAAGTCTGATTAATTATCTGCAAAGTGTTCTGAAAATACAAACCACTACATAAATACTAAACAATAACAGAGTACTTAAGGAAAAAATAATCTGTTAATTTGCATGGAGTTGTAGGCATTAGCATTTATTTATTTACCCTATTACCCTAAGCACCACCCAGTCCCACTGAGCTCACAGGCAATGCTCTGGCAGTTCCAGGACACTGCATCTTCACTTATTTGATGTGCCACAGCTCACAGAAATGAATTTAAAATGCCTTGCAGAGTTGCACTTAGAGGAATACACACAGACAGGTGCTTTTCAATCATTTTTAAATCTCCTGTCCCTCCTAAGAGAAGCCTTGCAGCAGAGCCTACGGGATTAGAACAGCAGCACTCGGAAGGATTCAGGGGTTGCTGTGTCTGAGCTTTGTGTTCTCTCTGCCTGATTTCACTGACCACTTCAGAAGTGGTTGGCAAAAAGGAAACTAAGAAACAACCTAATATTTATCTGAATAATGATATCTGGGTATCGTGTGACTCCTTGTCTTGATGAATATATTCTTATACCTCTTACCCAATTTTCATGCTCAGAAGGGTTGAAATTTCCCAATCATCTACAGAAACAAACCCTTCCAGGCTATTGGTATAAGCACTCTGGGAGAAGACTGAGTGAATAACCAAGGGCTAGGTAGGACAGGTATGTGAGGCCCAGAATTGTGTCTGATCATCTCAGCATCAGTCCCATTGACTACCAGACAAATCACCAGTGTGTTTCAGGAATGGTGTCAAATGCACACAGCAACACCATCTGGGCTCAGACTGGAGCGAGGCTGGAGACAGTGCCAGGGAGACAAGAAGCACTTTGCACTCTGAATCGATTTTGAACTGCTCCTCTAGTCACCTGCTAAGAGATATTGACGCCAAGTCTGCACTAAATGGAAATGTGGGGTTGGGTTTTTTGTTGTGGGTTTGCTTGTTTGCTTGGTTGATTTTTTGTTTGTTTTTGGCTTGGTTTGTTTGGGTTTTTTGTTGTTGTTTGCTGGGGTTTTTATGGGTGTCCGGTTTGTTTTGTTGGGTCTTTTTGCTGTTTTGGTGGTGGTGGTGGTTTTTTGAGGGGAGCAACAAGCTGAAAAAATACAATCTACCATTTTATGTCCTTTCTCATCTCAAAACACTTCCCAAGTAAAACAGAAAGTGTTTTCCCATACAACTCTGGCTGTACACACACAGCCTGGGTCACACTCTTTTCCACCCTCAGCACTGGGAATGATGGAAATGACAGTGGAGCTTAACAAGAGCATTCCCCACTACGCTCCCCTAGAACAAGTGCTACAGGACAGAAGCCTCTCAGCAGGTATCTGCTTTCCAGGCAGAGCCACAAGAACAACTCCATGGAGGAAGCCAAGCCCTGCAGCAGCAGCAGGGTGAGCAGAGCTCCATCCACTGCAGCTCCTGAGCAGCTCAGGCAGCATCACTTGTGATCACCCACCTCAGCCTCTCTCTCCCTTGCCAGTCAGCTGGGGATGGTCTCTCTGCATTCCCTCTCCGTGCACCTTCCCCACCGTGCACAGGCTGCACTGCTCACCCAGAAGTGGAGATGAGACTTTCAGAAAGCAAATCTGAAATTACTGGACTGTGCTGTTTCCATCTGGATGTAGTTCCCTTGGAAATCCCAACTGTCTGGCCCTGTGCAGACGTTGAAACTGGATGTTTCAATTAGGAGTTGAAGGATTGGGAGAGAGTCAATGCAGAACGTGGGCTGCATGTCTCTCTATGAAATTTTGATTTTCTCTCATTTGTGCAAATGTTTTTTCTTTACTGACATTTTGAAAGCACTGAATTTGGCCATAAAAAGCATGAGATTTATTGTATGGAGGAGCATTCAAATTAATAGTTTGTGAGGAATTCCTAATACTCTAAGATTGCACTTCAGTCCTCTTCCAAAAAATATGCAAAGCCCCCCAAGAAACCCATGGTATTTCTACAGTTATCATACAGAATCACAGAATGTCTTTGGTTGGAAGAAGCCTTCAAGGTCATCCAGTCCAACCACAGAATGCCTTTGGTTGGAAGATTCCTTCAAGATCCTACAGGAGGAAGAAGAGTTGGTTCTGCTATACCAAGTACTTCTTCTTTTCTCACAAGCCACCAAGTTTAGAGTTACCTCCTAATGTCCCTATCAAGGCTTAAACATCTCTGTTCTTTTCTAGTCACAGCAAATGGGCACCTTTCCCCAGGTGATGTCAGACACCCTCAAGTGAGGAGTGGGCACAGGGCACAGCTGATGGGTGCTACCCTGGCCAGGCTTTCACCTGAAGACTCTCCCTGGCCCTGCTTCCTTCTGTGCAACTCAACACAGGGCTTATTAATGCACTGTTGATTTGATAGCAAAGGACATAGAAACAATCTGCAGTATCAATTTATTACATCAAGATTGTTTGCTAATAAGGAGCTACCTACTGCTACATAATGTGCAGAAATCAGCTGTTATCTTCACCTAGAAAAACTCAAAAGAAAATAAACAAACAAGCCAAACACAAAACAACAGCTAAAAATGCCTTTCAGGTTTGCTACCAAATGTAGATGTTAAGAACATGAGATTTGATGTTAAGGACTTCATAAATTCACTAAAGCAAAAACCAGTGCTTTTCCTCACACTATTATTCAAATGTCTCCATGCAGCCTCCCATACCTTTATCTACAAAAAATACCCCAAGCTAGTAATGAGAACAATCTCCCTGCTGCTATCTGCAGAGTCACCACAATGCAGTGACAGAATAAATTATCTGGGGGATCTTTCCATGTTCTCCTGTTTCAGTCAGCGGCGTGGAAAGCAAAGATAAACTCCTGACCAACTGCAGCAACAGAACAATGGTCTCCAAACAGCATTGCAAGAACCAAAGTGGCCCACAGAACAGATCCACAAATTACAGTTCATTTTTCTTTAGCAGGATTTCAAGGCTAATTTCTCCTCCACTAAGGGCTTACTAAATCCTACCTCACTCTTGCTACTGCAAGGGAATTCTGACACTAGATGACAAAGAGCTGTGCTTCTCCATGCAAATGCTGCTGTCATTATCTCTGAAATACCATGAAGTTTTAGTAAACCCACCAAAATGTTCACTGCTGCAAATCAAGGACTTCACGTTGTGCTCAAACCTTCAACTCTCCAAGGATCTCTGTGTTTTCATCTATAAATATTCAATGTTTACAATGAAAGAGTGAATACCCTGAAAAGGAACAGCAGTGGCAAGGAAACACACTAGTTGCTGGACCCTTCTGTGGAGCTCTTCTGGGGGGACCAAGGTCTAGGATGACAAAACTCTCCTTTACAGCCAGCACCTGCACTCAGAGGGAGGCTGCCCTACTGATGAGCCAGGCAAACCTCAAGCAGGAATTAACATTCCAATGCATTTAGTTCAGTCAGGAACCCTGGGCCTCAGGAATGTGTTTCTCTGAACAGCACAGGATGATGCATAGAGCCATTATATGGTTTTTTTGCTCCTGACTGGGCAATGCAGTGCCAGAACCTGCACCAGTTAGTGATTGTTAAATGAAGCAGCACTGCAAACTGGCAAACATAAGGGAAAGAAATGCAAATACAAGCTGTTGTTCCTGCCACTGCTGCCATCAATCCTCCTATCAGCCTTGGGCCAAGCCAGTCAAGGATGCTCAGATGAAACAGCAAAGTAACAGCCCACATGAGACCCTCTTTGAAAGACTAAGGTCATACATTCACAAAAGAAGCTTTTTTTCCTCTGCTCCACAGTTAGTTTACAATGACAAAGTGTCAGAGATTAGATTAGCTCCACTTTGAATTCAGGTTCAGCCTCAGATTGTGTCCAGGGACATTTAGAGACAGCTGAAGTGGCCAATATCTGCCATAACTGCAAAGAGATGAAGTAAATCCCTGGCAGAGGCAGCAGCAAAGAATGGATCCAACATTCACACTGGGCTTTGGGGTTGGGATCACTTTTCTATCTGTGATGCTCTGCACAACACAAACTCCATGCTCTCCATCTGAAACTGGCAATGTTATGTGCATCATTCTGGCATTACTCTAGCTGATTCACCATTACTACTCGATAATATTCCATCTACACAGAGTTTTGTTTCATCTCCTACATGCTTAAAAAAAAAAAAAAAAAGAACACAAAAAAAAAATCCCTATTGACTAGTGCAGCCTTTGGCAGCAGGAACTGCAAATGAAAATTTATTAGGGTCTTTTTTTATCTTTGAAAGCATCTTTCCTTGCTTCTGTCCCTAGCAGGAGAAGCAACTGGTCACACAGAGGAAAATGCCAGTATTTGTTGGCTATATGGTGTAACAGAAAGAAAACCAGCACAGAACGACTCAAGAGAAGAAGAGCAAATGTTCATGAGAAAGTAAACAAAAATTGCCAGAGTGTTTCTGAGGAAGCTAGAGGATAACATCCAGGTTCTCCAGCACTTTCTCTAGATTTACACCAGCATATCCCCCTGAAGTCCCTGGTCATGTCTAAGCTTAAAGCTCTAGCACTTAAAAGTCCATTGAGCCCAACGCAGGTGAAAGTTCCCTCCTCAGAGAGCTGCAGTTGATTTCAGAGAGAGATATTTGCATTTTTATAATAAACCACCAGCTTCACACTTTGTGCACACGTGCACCTTCACCCTGCCCAGAAACTATGGCTGCCAGCTACATCTTCAGGAGGGGTTTTGTCCTTGCTCTGTAACTCAGAGCAGCCCTTCTGTTCAACGGCCCCTTTGCAGCATGAACCGCGTGGCTCTTTGGGGAAAAGTGAAGCAGAGAACGGTCCAGTTGTTTGGTTTAGCAATGAACTTTCCCACACAGCCCTGCTAATTTATTTCATGGAAAATGTCTCAACTAATTGCAAGGTTTACACTTAGAGCACACGCGTGGCAGTCGCATTAATACAGCAGAAGACAATGGCTCCAGAGGAGCTGTTTCCACGGCCCAGGCCAATAACCCACAAACGGGAAAGGATTCTCACAAAAGCCTCCGATGGTTTCCGAGGAACCATTAGGCCACATCAGGTAAATAAAATATTATTGAAATGCAGGTTTTGCATTTAAATCACTTTGCAGCAGGTGCCTGGGAAGTGGCACATAATAAAATGGCTCTCATTCCCTGGCATACTAAAGAGGATCCCTGGGAGCACTTAGAGGGCAGCAGCAGCCGGGGCTTACCGTGGCCAGAGGAACGATTCCCACGAACATCGTGCGGCTGACAAAGATCTCGGAGACCACCAGCTCACTCACAGAGTCATCTCGGGGGTATTCCACCTGCCAGGTGATTTGCTGGGCCCCTGCCAGGCTGCTGGCATTGTCAACCTCAAAGTCCATCTGCAGGATCTCATAGGAGGTCATGTTTGCTCTGGAAAAAGAAGGAAAATTGTCCACGTCAATAACAAAAGAGATTTGGAGTTCTCTTTTCTGTTTACCAGAAGATTTGCCATTAATTTCACCGTGCAGACTTGGGAGGTGCTGGCAGAAGCCTAAATCAAACTATGTGCTGGGCAGCAGCCATGCTTTATAGAGAAGGTGACACTACGAAATGGAGGCATTTTTCCCATTAAACTCAGGCATTCATTGTCCATAACCACAATGGACTTACAGAATAAGCTCCAAAGCCTGGGAACTGCACTGCACAGATGTTGTTAAATTATTTAATGTAGCATTATTATAATTTTGTTGCTGCAAATACTGATGGCTCTAAATACTTGACCATTCCCTATAACATATTTTGAGGGGGGAGGGGAAAGCCTTTCAAGCCCAAACTTGTCTTTATCTCGGTGCAAAATAGATTTGCAGAAATTATACATGACAAAAATGGGGAATAGATTATCCTTATTTCCAAATCATGCAAAGATTTTTCTTGCTAGTGGTGCAGACTTGTAATTATATGGTGATCATTAGATACTTCTCATCTGGAAACAGAAGTTTAAAGGTGCAGACATGGATGTAAATGCACAGCATTCAGAACTGTATTTTTAAATTGCCTCTGCTTCTTTTGTTAACAACAACACTTAGCACTCTCCTCTGGTCCAACACTAGGTAAATATTAATAATTAATCCTCAGGTTAGAAAGACAGATCTTCCTGCTCCAGAGAAGAGAAGAGAGGCTGAGATGTAACCAACAGCACTGGGCACATCCACAGCAGGGACCCATTTAGGAGCCAGCCCTTTGCTCCTGCAGCACTTTGCTTCCAGGGAAATGATGGCACTTTAGAGAGCAGCAGATGAGTCCTGCCCCAGATTCCAGACAGACACCTGCAGTGTGGGACCTGCTGCAGCTTACCAAACATGGGGGGGGTGGGTGGAGAGGCAGCTACCTCCACTGCAAAATCCCCCTGCACTGCCCCCCTCCACTGCCCAGCCCCCTGTGCAGAGGGACAACCAATGTTCTCCGCATTGCTGAGGTTTCAGAGCAAAATAAAACAGGATAAAATTGGAATTTCCAGCACACAGGCCAGTCTGTAATGATTGCAATGTGTTCTTCCTGTGTGAGATAACTTGTTCCTGATCCAGGGACTCCTCAGGAACAACCCACCTTCTGTAACTGCCCCTCTCCTGTCCCAGGGCAGATTATTTGCATGCCCTCTCCCCACTGCAGGGACTCCAAGAGCTGTGTACACGGAAAGTTTTTGCCTGTCACTGCAGAGAGCAGAGACTTGAAACATCCTTTTCTGCTTCCCAACTGCACAGAGGCAGAATCTGGTTCTGCCATCTGTTTTTGAAGGCGCATTGTAAAGGAAAAAAACTGAACAGGAATTATTGATTTTCATGTTTTCTTTCTGACAACAAACAACACAAACATATGCTTCAATGCCTGGAGGAGAAATATTTTCCATGCTGACAGAAGATAATATCCACCTCCAGGCAAAACTGAAGCTATTAAGGCATCTTCTCAGTGACCAAGCAGACAATCAGGAAAAACCTTTTAATACAAATATCGTTACACAATACTAGGGATGTAATTAAACTGTTTCTGTTAAAAACACAGCCACTGTGGGGACCTCGACCGAGTGCTCAACTTCATAGCTTCCTGCATGTCACTTTTGGCACTTTGTTTTATCTAAACTACATTAAATTAATGAATTTGCTCTCCACACAGAAATACAATTTAGAGTTGAGCTTTACACTGACTTTTAGAGATGAGCTGTAACTATGGATCTAGGTATTGGGGCTGCCAAGGTATGTTAAGATCTGCAGTTTAGGTTCAATCTGATGAAGTTGATAGCTGTCACTCACCAAAATACTCACAAGTGGTTTCAAATTCAGATCAAAACTACTCATGGAGGTTTTTGCTTTAGATTCACCACTTAAATAATATGTCAGGTTAGCCTGCACTGATAAATCCAATCCATGTGTCCCACTGCTTGGCACTTCTCAAAGCTCAGTCCATCATGCCCTTAATGATTCCTTTCCTGTTTTTCTTTTTATACATCCAAAAAAAATCACAATAGTGGGTTTAGATTTTTAAGACAGCCTGGGACTCAGCTCTCCCTCAGCAAATCTTGTGTGTGCCTTGCCTATAGAGAGAGCTGAAGTAATTGCCAAGGAGTAAATGAGTCAAAAGCTGTAAATGTGCAGAGTTCTTCCCTGCATCCTCAGCAGGCTGTGCAGCTCTAACAGACCCAAGTTTCATTTACAGGCAGACATGGCTACACACTGCTGGGTCAGAAATCAGCCTGTGCATGTAGGGAAGAGCAACTCACACACTGAAACCTTCCTCAGATCTAGCTAATACTGACATATGAACTAAAGCAAAGCTGACTTCCCAGGTCTCAGGACTGCCTAAGTCCTGCTTCCAAAGAGAAACCTTTTCAGCACCTGGAAAAAAAAAATGTGGCTTCTCAAATGTTTTCTGCTTTGTCTCTGAAGCAAATCGTGTAGCATGACATATTAATGTGGATTAAAGAAGGATTTCTCTTGGACTTTTGCTGAAAGAGATAGACTTACTGCTTCTACCCATCTTTCACCTGGGGAGTTTCCCCACAGTGTACAGCTCTGGCAGACCAGTGTACAACTTTCTGCACTCCTGTTTCACCAGCAGGTTTCCAGTTACCTTCAGAACAGGAGGTCGATCAATTTTCTCTAAAATTAGTCCCACTTTTTTCTGCTTTAGGACAAAGATTCAGCCTTCAAGCAATGCCAAGTGTTACAGTACGTGGCCCACAGAGCACCCCACTGACTAACCCACCCCCTATGTTCCAAGCCTCTTCCCAGGTTACACTAACAAACCCATCATAAAACCTGGAATGTGAATTTCTTCCTTGCCCAGACTAGTGCCTCCTCCTGGCTGCTGCATCTCTTCTCTTACAGGAGCTTCTTTCTTAGCAGGAAGATTGGCACTATAGTCATAATTCTTGCAATTTATTAACCATCCTCTGAAGATCTTGTGGGTGACCCCTGCCTTATTTTATTTTTTTTTTCCACTGAAATTGATGGAGGCTGCTAAAGTCAAACCAGAGATAAATGAAACCATAATCAAGACCTTAAAGGTTAGCATTTACTTATGGCAGCTCCATTAGCTGATAAATCCCCATCTCCACACCTGCAGAGAAATTCCTGCCCTGGCTCTGTAGCTTTACACCACAATCCTTCCTTTTGGAGCCGTGCCCCCAGCCCTGGCCAAGCTTCAGCTTTTAGTCTGATTTGCAGCTGGTGGCCAGAATGTTGGGCTTTGTAGTCACTGTCCCTCTGCCTCTGCCTGCTGAAGACAAAACGTCAGCAGTGGGAAAATCAACTAGCAGGGAAGACAACCACTGTAACTCATGCTGTTATCAGCCATTAAATCCCACTAAACCAAACTTTATCCTGGAAAGATTTCTCAGCTTTTTCTCCAGACTTATTCCATTTTTCTCTTAAATAGGTTTGCACTATTGGGAAGACTCTGATGGAATCTAAGGACTATAAATCACTTCTCTTTTTCCACGTCTTCCTTCTCTTTTTAGTTAAATATTTCTATTGTCCAGCAAAGTCTCTTCCTGGTTTAGAAGGATTTAGCCAAATCCTAGTTTAGAGGAGCAATAACAAATAAAAAGTCAAAATTACTTTTATAAAAAAAGATTATTTCCTGCAAGCATAAGGAAAAGACCTTATAATTTTAGGCAGCTGGCATGCTTGCTAATAAGTCCATTTCTATGGAAATGAGTTCATAACTATTAATTTTGCCTGCTCCTGATCTATTCTTGATGAGCCTTTCAAATTTAGAAAAGCGCTTCATGATTCTCTCAATTTGGTAATTACTAACTCCCTTTGATGAATCCAGCCCAGTGTTTCAGCCATGAGACACTCATTACACATTCTTCTTTCTGGTGAGAGGAGAAAAAGAAACCACGGGCTTGGATTTATTTCCTCTCACTAACTGCAGTAAGTAGCCCCTTCTCCAAATTGCCATTGATCATCCTATTTGTGTACATTCACAATAGTGCCTCTGCTAGGTGCTAGAAGAGTCCTCAAAACCTTGAGATTGCTGCAAAATATCCTGCTGTCTGGCCTCATATCCTCCTCATGCTTTCCAGCCAGGGCCCCAGGAGCCCAGTCAAGCTTTGCAACAAAACAGCCACTACTCTGCACCCAGCAGTTTGCCTGGAACAGCAGAGAGGTTTAGCTCAGAATGGAATATCCATGTCAAATAAAGCCAAGCCTAGCTCCAAGCCACTCCAAAGTAAGAGTTAATCAGGACAGGAATATGTCTACCACTAGAAGAATCAGGTCTGTGTTCAGGTGCTTTGTAAAGACCCACACTGGTTTGGGAGGGCTGTCACCTTACCTTGGCTACATGTATCCCCATGGATTTTCTTCCTGAATTTGCCAGTGTATGCAAACAGTAGGGAAAAAAAATCTCAATCTACAAATCTTCAAAGATCAGATTTTGTTACTTTACATTTGAGTGCTCACTCCCTGGGGCCTCCACACATGCAAGAAGGACATGGACCTGCTGGAGCAAGTCCACAGGAGGACCATGAGGATGATCTGGAGCACCTGCCCTGTGAGCACAGGCTGGGCTGGGGCTGTTCAACCTGGAGAAGACAGGGCTCCAGGGAGACCTTATCCCAGCCTCCCAGTACCTAAAGGGGACCTGCAAGAAACATGGGGAGGGACTTTCTACAAGGACAGTTAGTGATAGGTTAAGGGGTAGCAGTGCTACATGTGACAGGCCTGTATTAACTACAGGAGTCACAAGGTTTTAATAATACTACAAGATCACCTGGTGTTGAAATAATACTGAGTGTAATGAATTCCTATTTTTTGATTAAGCCAAACACAGAATTACTGAGTTAAGCAGTGGAATGATACACAGTGATTACTGTTATGATAGCAGTGACAGTCTAAACAGTTACTAGTTACCTTAAATAAACAAATACCTATTATTAGCTATTAAGAAAGATTTACATCTCTAACAAACTGAAGAGCCTGTCCCTGTGTTTGAGAGATTAAAATAACACAGAAGAGCAGAGCAAAGGGCACTGCAGTGTGTTCAGCTGGGTGTGCCATGGGCACACGGAGGGTTGGCTGCCTCACGTTGCTGGTGCAGCAACAATTGACTTGATAAAAGTCAGAGGCTTCTATTAGTGCAGTTGGCTATTACAGGAAACCATGAGTTTCATTCATTCATAAAATAATGTTTTCAGTAAATGGCAATCTGTTTAGGAGGCCGACAGCAGTGTCAACAAAACTCTACAAAAATGGAACACTAGGTAATTGAAAATAATAAAATGTCTGGCATCATGTTGCTTGAGAATCTTTTCAAGGTTAATAATGGTCAAATCTTACTCTCTTGACAAATGGTCACCAAATTCAATGAGAACAGGATTACATAGGCAAGGTACATTATTGTATAAAATATTTCAGTAATACAGGTCTCACTCCTTTGATCTCAAGAGGATTAATTTCATAAGTACAGTTTACTGAAGAGCAAACACAAGAGGAAGCTTTTCAACATCTGATTGGAAATGATCAGACCCTGATTTCCTGCTGCAGCCAAATGAAGCAGCGGATGGGCAAGACCTCTTGGGGAAAAGATCAGGATGAAAGGTGCTGACCTTCTCCCCCTGAGGAAATTAAGATCCCAGCAGCCCAAGATGAAGGAAATTAGAGCAAATACCTACTGAGAGAGCAGCATCCAGCTATGAGGATTTGCATGGAGTCTCCTGTACACCTTGCTGCTCCCCAGATGTGGGCACTGGGTTACAGGAGCTGGCACAGGGGCTCTTTTGGCTGCTACAACATCCTTAGGCATTGATCCTACTGGAGAACAACTCACTGGGGTGCAACGGCTACACCTTGTGCTGCATGGGAAGGCTGACTGGATAAAGGATGCTAAGACAAACCCATTTTTCCAACCATGTACCATTTTCACTCTGCCCTAAGGACACAAAGCTGTTTAAAGCTTGGAAGCAGCCACTTCCCCTGCCCTCAGGCAGCCTGCTGAGAAAGTCTGGGGGTACAAGGCAAACACAAATGCTTGAGGAAAGCCCTGCTCACTCTTCACACATAGCACGGAAGTGCAAGGCAGGAATGCCACGCACTGAACAGAAGCAGGACGGATGGCAGGCTGGAAGAAGATCTGCAGGGATGGATAAAGTTTGCTTGGTTTCCACTCTGATACATTTCAAAATCACCAGTTACAATTTGCTCTGTTGTCTAACAGAGAACTTGCTCTGTTGTCCAGTTTACAAAACATTTCATGGTGCCTGATCTTGTTTTCCTTTCACTGCCATAAGAGTTCATGCTCTTCACAGATGTATGGGCAATGTAAATTGCTCCAGAGGATAAAACCAAGCTGCTATGCCTGTTAAGAATGTATGGATTGACATAGCACATTTTAATAATCCAGTAAAAGCCTGAAAAACAATAAAATATTTTTGCTCAAAACACACCACCAAGACCAGATATTATTCATGTGATTTTGCTTAGCCAACATTTTCCCCCAACTGAAAACAATAAATCTAGATAATGAGCAAACCTTTTAAGCTCTTCAGCTTCTTCCACTGCCAATTCACAACTGTGCTGCTCACTAACAACTTGCAATAACTTCCACTTTATTTGATTTTATCAACATCATCATGACAACCCTGGAGACAACTGAGACAATTGCTTCAATTATTTTTATTTGCTTCCACCCCTGTGACACAGCACAGAAATCCTTCTGGTAAAAGGATCCTTAGATACTAGTTTAGTTACCCTGGAGCAAACCAGGGCTTTTCAGGACCACATTCAGGATGGGGGTAATTGGTGCCCTCCATAGGTAGCATTTACTGCTGGGCACTGGGATTCCATTTGTTCCTTTGCCATGACCTTCCCCTTTTGAAATAGCATGTAATCTTTGGGGGTTTAAAAAAGCATTTTGATTGCACTGAAATATTTTTCTGACTACTATTTAGAACCTCTTTATTGCTGTGCTGTGTATTTCTTAAAATAAAGCTTCTCTGCCAGAAGAAAGCATCTTGCTGGGGAATAGAACAAACACATCCAGTAAGAAATCGGGGCCAGGGTTTAGCTGATGTTGGCTGCAAATATAGAGGGAACTATTGTTGTTTGAAAAATAAGAATGATTTTATGATGAAAGATATATGTTGAATGCTGGCCAGTTAATAAATATCAACAGCCCAAATGGTGCTTATAATTTTTGTTTAACTATTCAGAAATTTCTATATATTTACATACCATAATAACATGGATTATTTTCAACATTGCAGTGCAAGTAGCTGAAATACATTACAAAGCAGAGATGGAATTTTAAAGAACCAATTATTGCAAATTCAAGATAATAAATTCAGTGATATAAGAGCTTCTTTGCAAAGCAGGAACTCCCATACAAAGACCCCCCTTCCACAAACTCTCCAAAGACCTTTAGAAGAACAAGAACACAACTCTGGGAGGCACTTTTTGTCCCATGAGCTGCAGCTGAATGACCCAAGGCACGGGCACCTTCAGCCAAGCTGGATCTAAAGGCAACTCAGAGAACACTTCACTTGACCTCAAAGAAAACAGGGTGCATGGTCAGGGGCACCCAGACTCAGTGGTGGAAACTGTGCCCTAAAAGTGACCAGCTGAACATGCCTGAGGACACCCTGCAGTGCAAGGGGACAGGATCTGGATCTGGCTGCAATGCCACCATGGACCAGCCAAATGAATGAGCTTCCTGCAGGTAATTAAGCAGAGGACAAAGGCCAATCTAGTTCAGCTCCTGCACTAGCCCTACACTAGGCAATTGGCTGGCAGCTCAGCAAAGCTCAACATGCCCCATTCTGAGCCTTGCTCTGTCCCAGACACACAACAGCTTGATCACCCGGGTTTATGAATTTTCCTCATTCATGAATGGAAGGGGAGACAAGCTGCAGACAGTGACACAGGCACTCCTGATGTGCTGGAGGATACAGGGGAACAGTGACAAATGCTCCTTTGATCTTGAGGATTTTAAAAGCCTCATTCAACACCTTTCCAACCTAATCCTTTGCTTAGTGGGCAGACAGTGTAAAATAGTAAATAGCAGCTAGCAAGGGCAATGGAAATTTTTTTAAGCCTTTTTTTTTCCCCTTCCAAAGCTTGCTACCAGTGCACACAACTCCTGAGTCTGCTGTAGAAGTTACTGTAATACCACCTGCATGAAATAATTGAAGAACAAATCAAAATAGGAACATGGGCAAGAATGATTTGATTCCCCCTACATTCTCTTCAGGTTTAAATAAGATTAAGCATCTAATGAAGTAGACCTAGCTTTCTTTGATTCTAATATACACTTAGATGGAGAGATAACGTGCAGGGTGTCCTGGGGCTAATTCACACTTCTGCTAAGAAATAAATGGCCATGCCAACATCCTCAGAGAAGTTAAGGTGGGGATCAGAGGAGCCCATCAGTGTTAACACAGATGGGATCTCCTCTCCCCCCCCTTCCCTGAAAGACACATGGTGTGCACAAAATTGTGTTATTTTAGAGGCTGATAATTATGTTTTTAGAAACAGTTAAAGCTTTTCATCTCACTGTTGATATTCACTGAACAGACAGGAAAAATGTGGAAGTGACACTGGCACATCAACATCATTTTCCTATGTTTTAATTAATAAAGAAGACCAATTCATCCAGCTGAGCAAACACAGGGTGGATTAGGGCCTGCATTCAGTGTATGAACAGAAAGAGCCATCTGCAGTAATTCTATGTACCTCCACCCCCTGCTAGTCAAGATCAGTTTGAAGTCCTGATCTTCACAACAGAACTAAAAGCAAGAGAAAAACAACAGTTACAATGTAAGTTACTCCATTAAAAGTCTATTTTTGGCCAACAAATGAATTCAAATTTCCCCTAGAAGTGCTAAGATAACCCCAAATAAAAAAAAAGGAGAGGGGTGGATTTAATATTTCTCTTTTAAAAAGTCACTCCATGATTACTTTCTAATAGCATGAAAGGAAGGTCAACACAAGGGTCACCACGTAATGTCTCTGGGTCACTTTTTGGAAGGGTAATCACCACTTTGTCACACTTGCAAGACAATGATTTCTCACCATGTGATGAATCCAAAAGCAGTGACAGCTAATGGGGGGCTGCTGGGACACTGCTCAGAGCTAAGGTCATAGATGAATAAATGAGTTCAGGCACAAGTGAGTAATAAGTGAGGTTAATTCATTTAGGCTCTGAAAAGGAATAATTAGACATGGAAATGAGAGCAGTGGTGTTCCATCCTGCCTTCCCCACTTCCCTCTTTAGATGAGAAAACATCCTCCCAGCACTTCATGACAATGAATTTCTTCAGCAGCAAAGGCTTCAACAACATGGGTGAAGTGGACAGAGCATCCAAGATGAAGTGCTCTGGCCTGCACCCTTGGGAAGAATCACCTCTAAGATCACCCTGAGGACCTCCCCCATTTGCTCAGGGAATCAGAGCAATATATGACCCAAACAGAACAGGAACAGAAACACTGGCACAGTTGCTCTGATGTCATATTGACTTTCTGGTTACCTACTGTAATAGTTGCACTATTTGGGGATAGTTTTGCTTTTTCATTTTCCCTGCTACTTAAAAACAGTGTAACCAAAGCAGAAGCACCAGCTGTCGTGGAGAACAGAGCAGATAAAGGGTTTCTAGACAAAGAAAGCAGGTTCCTGCAGGCACTGCAGATCATACAGAGCTCCATTCAATACCCCTGACATGAAGGGTTAACGTAAAGCAGAATTTACTAAATCATCCTCCTGTTCCTCTCTTTTCTCAATCTTTTCAGGATTACATAATCCCTTCCCTCCTCCTGCCCCCTCCCAACTCCCTTCCTCCCTGTACCAGAATATGCTCAGCCCTGGAAAGCTGTTCAGCTGGGTTCTGCAGAGTGCTGGCGTTCTCAGGGCCAGCTGTATTTATACCAGCTCTGCTGGGTACTCATGCTGGAAGCAATTAGCTTTCATGCTTATTCAATATCCCCTTTCAAAAACTTTTGAGATCCCTCACTGCTATTGATTTAGATGTGGAGAAGCACAGAGGGAAAAAGAAAAAGAAGTTGATCCATATGCTGAGCTCCTTCAGCCTGATTCAAAGCCAGTCACTGCAGCTCTGCACTCCCTGACACTGGTGGAAACCTTCAGGGGCTTGGAAAGCATCACCACAGCACTCAGGCAGAGGCTCCCAACCCTGCTGGGTCCAGGGAAGGTTCAACCAGCCAGCAGCCTCCCACACTTAGCTGGACAAGTTGCACTGGAGCAGCTCTGTTGAGTTTAACACTTGCAAGCGTGGCCTTTCAATTTTTTTTCATTCCCAGAGAAAATCCATCACTGCTGCTCCTTAAAAACAAACCAACAAACAAAAAGACATGGGAAGAAACCCATGGTATAAGACAGTAGCTAAATGTACACTGATTGCAGTAATTGCAGCCATTCCTCTGTTGGAAAGTCTTGTATTGTATTTCTAATACACGCTGATAAGTGCATTCACAACATGATTAACTGCCTGCAGACAAGAATGGCTATTATGTTTAACAGACTGATTAGCAAGTGACAGAGCTGCAAACTGTACTGCTGCTAAATTGGCTGCTTTTAAATTACAGCAGCTTTTTTATGGTTCCATTTTTTAAATGCAATGGTTTGTTACACATATGCAACCTAATTCCTATCTGGCAGTAAGTAACAGAGGATACGGAGCTTTTAACTTTTCATCTTCAGATCTCAATTAAAGCATTGCTCATTTTCTTTTTAATTACAGTGAAATCTATGCCATACATGGCACTCATTAGGCAACATCCTCTCTTCAATATCCATCTCTCCAAAACTATCCTTAAGCACAGGGCCAGTGATTCTAGCCCAGCCCCTTTAGTTCTCCCTTATTACAGCCACCTTTTTGCTGGTTCTCTAAGCAGTCAACTACGACAAGATTTATTTTCTTCTTAGCCAAGATTTAGTGCACTTTTGGATTTATTATGTATTTTTATTGTATTCTTCTTAACATTTGATTAATTCCCCTCACTGCTACGTACAACTTTCCCATGGAGTTTGGGAGAAGCCCAGTGACCTGAGAGCAATGCAGAGGGGAGAAGCAGAGAGTGTGAGCTGCCAACAGCCCCACTCACCTCCTGCAACAGCCAGCAAAGCACAGACCTCAAACCTGACCTCAGCCCAGGCTTGCCAGGGGTAAGGAAAACCCCTCATATAGCCAGGACTGGTTACACCTCCAGTGCCACGAGCTCCTCATTAATTCCCTGTATTTTATAACAAACTAGGATTTAGGTTCCTTGCAGTGCTTCTGAAAATCCTGCCACCAAATGCATTCTTCTGTTTATGTTGATGGCTCGTATTTTTATCCCTGTAACATATGAGAACACTAGGCTTTGAGTTGGACCTTCTGTGTGTTTCATGCAAACACAACTATAAAGACAGTCCTGGCCCCAGAGAGCTTGAAGTCCACAAAACAGAGACAGAAAAGAGATACCAGAGTAATGTGCACCCATTTCAATTCATACAGGATGCACAAACCCTTAAAGTACAAATTTATCCAGAGACTTTCAAGCTCAATGACATCATGTACTTCAAACGAGCTTATTTATAACAGAAAGCTCAGTATAACTGGTGAGGAGATAGAATAAATCAATTTGCTCTATCACAGAACTTCATCAGATACAATACAGATGGCTGTGCTACCATGGTTAAAAATAACCTACACATTTTTAAATCAGCTGAAGGCATTTATCAAACTAGGAGCTGGTGGAGGAGGATGTTGTCTAGCTCGTGTGTGTTAATGAGACCATCCACCCAGCAGGTTCTTGCCTTTATTAATTTTACCTCTCGTGCTTATAATTTTAGCCTGGATAGTCAGCCAAACAGAAAGGATTCAGTTTGCCAAATCGTTTATCTTTGCTAAATAGCAGGACGGAACAACTTGAAGTTGTTTATTAAATGTAGATAAGGAGGTGGGAGGGATCATCCAAAGGGCAACCTGATTTGAGAAGAGAACATAAAACACTTCAGCAACAAAACCCCTGTAGGCAAATGTGGCCTCCTGGCTGAGCAGCCCCACGCCTCACGCTGGGTGAAAAAGGATGATGGGAATTAAGAGATCCTGAGAGGAAAACCCTACAACAAATGAATCACTGGGGAGACTGCACCAGAGAACTGGCCCTGGAGATCTGCCCAGCCCCCTGCGTGCTCCTCAAGCAGTCGGCTTGTGGCTCCCAGCTCATCTGCACCAGGCAGGGAGACAGAGAGCAGAACACCCCCCAGTCCTACAAATCATACTCCTTGGAGAAGGAAATTCATTTGTTTCTCAGCTTTCATCGCTCCTGTTCTCACATTCCACCCACAGAGGGAAAATTAGGTGTTGAAGTTTGCTCGGGATTTATTTACTAAAGGATTCACTGAGTTTTGAAGGAGCTCTGTCCAGCTTTTCTAGTGGAAGGAAAGCCACGATGCCCTGGTGCCTCTGGAGAGAGGGGACATTAGAAGCAGCCTGAGCAGCTCCGAATGAGTGTGCTCAGAGAGGCAGGATCATTGTGCTGGAAGGAAATTCCAGTTCCTGTGTAACCCCTGCCAAACGAGGAGGGAGAGCTCATGCTGGGACCACTTTTTAGAATATTTTTTTTTTTTTAAACAGGTATAATAAGCTCCTGGGCCAGTCAGAGCCTTGACATCAACTGCCTATGATTTTTCTTCATAATGAGCTCCCCGAAGAAGACCAAAAGCCTTTGTAACTCAAAGACTTCATCACAATAAACCTTGAATGTGTAACTTAAACAGGGAAAGCTCAAAGCAAGTAGATCAAACAGACGAGGCTTATACCAAACTCACCCCTCAGATCACAGTGTCACCACAGGCAGGTCCTCCACACTCGGCCCCAGCTAACCTAGACAGCCCCTGAGCTGCAGCAAACCCTGCCCCAGACAGTCCCCAGGCTGATCCCTCCGTGACTCCTCTGCACTGCCACTGGTGCCCAGCTCCACGTGCCCAGCTGCCAGGTCCTGCCTGCCCTGGGAGGGTTTCTGCAGAGCAGGCTCAAGCCTCACTGCCAGCTCACTGCTCTGAGCCACCAGTGCTGGGTGATGGCCTCCCATGTGCAATGTCCTGGGTCACAACACTGACCAGATTAAGATCTATTCCTTACTTGACCAAGAAGTATGTAGGAGATGACTCCCTGGAGCAGATGCTCAATGCACAGGGAAGGACCGCATGGGAAGTTTAACTCTCTGAAGTCCATGTGAGCTTCACAGCTGCTTGCAGTGGACAGAAGACAAAGATCTATTTGCATCTAAATCTAATCCTTTTTTTTCCCAGAAGGACTATAAAAGTGATAATCAAAATAGAATAAATTCTGGCTAGAACAGCAAGTTCAAAGATTATTTCTGCCCTCACAAGAAAAAATGTAGGAAAACAAGATACCGTTAGAGTTCATTAGATACACATTTTAGACTTACTGCTTAATAAAAGATATATTAGCTGTTCCCTACTACTTCAGCAGCTACACCAAGCCCATGCTTTGTTTTCAAGAGGATTACAGCAGCACATCTAATGATATGAATGCTTCTGCAGGTTAGAACTGAAAATGAGATCAGCTGATAAACTGCTTTGATAAGGAATTGAGCACCTGCTAGCAGGTGGTGACATCTATCCCTGATGGCTTTACTTCTCTGCAGGGGCTTTGGAGACACACAGAAATTGCTTCTCTGCTGCTCTTGCTCACTTAGGGCTCACCTCTGTCCCCCAAGATGCCCAGTGCTCCTGGCAACATCCCAGTGCTGCCTCCCTGGCCTCTCACCTCCCTCTCCCTCCTACACCAGCCCCAGCCCATCCTCACTCTGTCCCTTCCAGCAGCACCTTGGATCCCTTCACCACCCCCTACAATCTCATTTATGATCCCCGTGACCACCCTGCAGCCTTCTGGAGCATCAGTGCCCAGCCCCCAGGAGAATGAGGATCCCAAAGCACAGAGGGAAACACCACCCAGAAGCAGAGAAACTGCCCAAGCTGAACGGGGTGAAGAATCAACAGTGACCCGGAGTTTTCTGGCAGAATTTAGGGCAGTCTTTCTCAGCTCACGTTCTCAAGATGATTTCAGAGACAGCAGCAAACACCAGTGCTGCACTGTCTGCCACTACTTGAAGAATAAATCAAGTGAATTATTAGTGCAAGTAACATGGAAAATAAAATATATAAAATAATATTTTTTTTAAAATAGAGCATTTTTATGAGCTTTGTGAAGCTGCTTGCAGCACCAGAATCCTGCACCAGGGGCCAAATTCAGCTTCTGACACAGATTTGGTCTGAAGAGCAGGAGGGGTGGGTTGGTTTTTTTAAAAAATAATTCTATTTTCAAAAATTACTTCAAAAAAAACAAAAGAACCTGGAGGGCATTCTCCTCTGTTCAGAAGCTGAATGCTGAAACTGGGTTACAAGAGGAAAGCAACCTTTACCATGTTTCTCACCACGTGGTATTAAACAGCATTCTTAGGTTTCTGAGTTATATTTGTTTTTAAATTGCTTTTAACACAGGAACATCAGGTTAATGAGCTTTATCCACTTTGACTGGAGGCACTGAAGCAGACATTGCATGTTTATAAGCCTGCTTCTTTTACAGAATAAAGTAATGCTCTATTCTTTATTTTGTGGTGAAACAATGACATCTTCAGCATAGGAACAGGGAACAATCCAGAAAGTCTGACAAGCCTGACACACTGAAACATCAGAGGAGGGTGGGAAAGAATAGATGAGAGCTTTCAGAAATCAAGGGAAATGGTTTTTAAGTGAATAATCAAGGGAAAAGAGACTGGGAATTTATTTATTTTATTAACAAGGAAATAAATAAAATATCATCACTTTCCAGCACCTCTCTTTATTCCAACCTTTTGCCTTCAGCACCCCAACCCTTCAAAACACTTCTCACCAGGCCACCCTATAAAACAAAGCAGGCTGCAGGAGGTAGCTGTAGATTAGAAGCTTTAGCTGCAAGACTAGTGTTCTGCATATCATTTGCAGCAGAGGCAATGCAAAAAAAAAGCAGACAGACCCTTTGAGTCAGGAAGCAGATTTGAAAGCAGCCTAAAGAGCATTTTCCTAACACCTGTCTTCATCAAAAGCTGAATACTGGGGCTTTCTGCCATTTGTGAGTGATTGCAGGAGCTATTACTTTAAATTAATTTAAAATAAAACTAATTTCAATTTGAAAGTTAAAGTGCAAGTGTTCCAAGGAGACCTACAAAGCAGAAAGAAAAAGATAAAGGTTCCTTTCCTCTTACCCAGTACTTGAAATCACACTGGTTTGAAACTACCCTAATACTGGTCTGTACACACTGCTTGTGGGACCAGGAACACAAAGGTCTTTGGGGACTCAGTCTAAGGTTGAACCTTCATTTTCTTGGAGTTTCCTCATTTTTTCCTCATTTGGCTCCCAGACTTTGCTTCTCTATCACCTTCCCTAACACAGCATTTGCCCTGAGTGAAAGCAGCATTTTGGGAGCTGCAGTGTTGCATTTGGTGGCATCATGTCCAGCTCAGCCTGCAGGAGCCCCAGACCAAGCTCCCCAGCATGACCCAGAGATTCAAACCCTAGAGCCCTGACCACAGACCTGGCCAGGTCCTGTCACTGAAGCAGGGGTGGCACAAACAACCCACCTGGGCACAGACTCTGCCTTTCCCTCCTCCATTTCAAGTCGGATTTACAGAGCATCCAAAGCCAAACTGGAAACCTGCTTCCAGAAATGAAAGAACCACAACAGGCAAAAGCTGCAAGAAGATCAATCACCCAAATGTCTGGTGAATAACCCAGCAGGCCACAGTGCTTCTTTGGAGATCTGCAAGCAGCCAAGAGATGACAATACTCTAATTAAACAGCAAGCTGCAAAACATATCCAAAAGGCTTTTCTTCTCATCCAGCCCCTGCTCAGACACTAGGCCATCAAGTTGCACTGGGAATTGTTTCCACAAAGAAAATTCAGATAATGAGGCATCCTTAAAAAACTCTCCTCTTTTCTTCTTTTAATTTAAAAATGAGAGGACCATGTGAATAAAAGGGATGGTGGCTGAGGAAAAAGGACAGGTAGTTCTGCTCCCAGAGCCGTGCTCGTAAATGAGGCTTATTACAAGCCTTTTATTTTACTTCAGGTTTTTAATTTACTCTTCTTTCTGTATTCTCTCATCTATTCATCTACCTATTGGAGTACTGAAAATTCAAGTTCTTCCGATTGATATTGAAATCAAAACAAAAGCACAGAGCTCAGCTTTCAGTGGAAAAGTTTGAAGAGTTTTGTTGTGGATTTGGGGGACTTTTTTTTTTAAGTGTATAACAAGCCAATTAGAGAGGCTGAATCAGTACCTCTAGATGAATACAGAGGAAATGAGAGGAACACAGCAATGGTGACACATCTTCCAGCTTGGAACATGTGGTATCTGCTATTATTTTACGTATAATGAGTAACTTTCATGTGTTTATCTCATCAAGGAAACCACTTTTCCCATCACTTTTGCATCTCCTGAGTGCTTAACGAAGGGAGTGTGCATACCAGGAGCTGAGTATGGCAGTACTGCTGGCATCAAGATTTTTTATGGTTTTGTTGAATGGATTTCAACCGAAACATTTCAAAACAGTCCAATAAAATGAAATAGTCTGGTTCAGAGGAAAATTACCTGAAGTAAGGCATTGCATTAACAGTTCTCTGGCTGAACACTCCCATGAAAGCTGGGATATGCTGGATTTCCTGCTAGGAAACCATGCTCAAAACCAACTGCTGAGCAGTTCTCAAGCTTTTCACAGCCTGTTACAGAGGTGGCTCCTTCAGCAACTGACTATTTAAGGTGCATGGGCTCTGGTCTTGTCTTGATGGCCACTGTTACCTTAACTCTCCACTTGTTATGGAAACATCAGAGGAGTTGCTACAGGGAAGGCAGCTGCCCTGTGGATACTCCATGGAAAGTTAAGAGTGGGAGTGGAACATATCCCAGAGATACAGACAGTTTAGGGACACAGACTGTGCTCAATCAAATCAGCCATGGGCAGTAACAGTGACATCTGCAAAGACTAGAGACCCAGAGATGAGGGAAGCAGGCAGGAGGGCCACCATTTGCTGATGGCTAAGGAAGTTGTCCTTGATCCACCTGGATCATTGCCCCAGTTCTGCAACAGTTGAGCAATTGCTATCAACCGACTAATCAGTTCTATGATCAATATCATATTACTTTTTCTCTCATATAGAACATAACTCCTTCCCACACCTTTCCCTCCTGTCTTTAACATTCGAAAAAAAACTCACGCTTGGTAATTAAAAAAGAAAAAAAAATATTTCAAGCTAATAGTCATTAAAATCATCATATTAAATTCATGGGAAATACATTTAACTATTACCATGGCAATCTGGAAACTGTTTTGCTATAATTAAAAGGATAATTACCTTTCACTGTATTAACAAACTCATGAATTTAAAATTTAGAACCTCTTTGCCAGAGTAAATTTATTTGCATACATTACAAATAACATGCTCTCTTGGTATTTTCTCTTTCAACTCATCATGACTTTTTTATGTATCATGATACCATGTTGTATCAATTTTCAATTGGGGGACAACAGTCCATACATGTTTTCATTTTACTCAGCTGGATGCATGCACATTAATAATAATGCATATAGAGCAAATTATTCTTTGAGCTAAAAAAGTCCAATTGCAGCAGCACACTTTTCAGGTGCCTGCACCTCAGTTGTTACACTGAAAGAAGGCAAAATCAATCCAAAATCCAATTATTTGTTTTAAAAGACTGTCTGTGGTTTAAAAATAAGTGTTTTTCTTTTTTAGTTTAAATTAAGTATGTTTCACTTTCATTTCAACTTCTCTGGGAGCTAGAAGAAGATTGAAATTTGGGCCTCAACTCCTCCCAAATTGATTTATCATCACTTCATATCCACTTCCAGCCATTTTTAATAACAGCTTTGGAGCTGTTTCCAGCAAACCAAAAAAAGCAGGTATCACACCATGCCAGGAGCAGATATCACTGCCAGGCAGCCACGAGCAGCTGGGACACAGATGAGCAAGACTGAGAACCTCTGCACACCAAGATCCTACTTCAGTCACATTTGCAGGACCCCTCCTACCCACAGGAGAGCTGCTCTCCACTCCTACTGTTGCACAACACCTGCACAAGAACTCCTGGGTGTGAAAGGTTTCCCAGAAGGGTTTTATCCAGAGCCACACTAAGCCATGGCACTAGCCATGAACTTCCCTGCTCAAGGTGACTCCTGCAGGCAGTAAAAATCTCCCAGTATCTCCCTTGCACGCACAGCAACGGAACAAAGTCATTTGCAAAAGTCACTTGGCAAAGCACTTCAAACATTCAATAAGGTGGTCAAATCCCAAAGAGGCTGCCAACAACTCCAAACAAGCAGAACCAAAACAAAGCTTTTCCTCCACATTGTACAGCTCAAGAAATGAGGTTGAATAACTCACTGTTATGTTTTACTTTGTCACCCTTTATGATACAACACAGAGCAAAAACCCTTGCTGCAGAATGAATGTATCCTAGTGAGGGCTCCATTCAACAGGGATTTTCTGTTGTTTGCAGGTGTAGGTCACGGGTGAAATATAGACTCTGATCCCCATTGCTTGAAATATAGATCTCTATAAAGAGCCTGATAAACAGGTACTGTCGGGAAAACTGCCATTTTTTTTTAAATAGAAAAACTAGATACATGCTTGTTACTCAGCTGAAATAAAGATGACTCTGAAGGCTGTAAAAGGACAGAAAACTGTAAGAAAATATGAAGTGTAGAAACACTTAGTGCATAATTAAGCAGAAGACGTTCAGCAAGTTGCATAAACAAGCTCAAATTATAAACAGTTTAAAATAAAATAGTTCAGTTTCTGGAAAAAAACAGAAGTGGTGTTAGATCAGAAATATATTTCAGCATGCCTCTTCATCTATGAACATGTATAATATTAAATGTTCAATATTAGAATATATCAATTGTAGCCTAACAAGGTCTAAGGTCTGAGCAACATTAGCTCTTCATAAGGGTGCCCTGGTGGGTGACAGTTGGAGCAGAGAAGCTGCTGTGGCTTTCCCATCAGAAGGAGCCCTAATACAGACTCTCTACTATTCTTATTTCAGGAAACTTGCCAGTATTCAGTACCTTTTAAAACTCCACCTTTGTCTTGAAAACTCCACCTCACCTCTTTAGGAAGGAGGACCAAACCCAAACAAACAGATGTAGCTGATACCAAGGATGAAAGATGTTTCCAGTAGATTGTGGCTGCTAAAAAAGCTGGGGCAAATGTTGCACCACAAATGGGAAATGTTTGACAGCGTGGGACTGGAACAATCCCTTTCCTGACGGGACTCAAGCAGGACCTGAAGGAGAAAGTTGTGTTTTCCTGAGGATTCCAGTGATAACAGCCAGACAAGCAGAATAAGCAGCTGACTGCTGGAGGGACTTGCACGAGCAAGAATGAAAGGATGAAGTATTGGTAGACAGAGAGGTGGAAATTTATCAGCACTTGACGTGTATCATCAGAAAGAGAAATGACTTGGTCTAATCAACTGCTGGATTTCTGCACAACTGCAAAAGGAGCAGCATCACTCCAGAGAGGGGAGGGAAAAGAGCACAAGCACTGCCATTCTCACCCAGCCCTCACGGGGATGGGCAATCACCAAAGCCAACACCTCTCCCAGGAGGAGAAAGGGCTGCAGATTGTGGCTCATTCAAAAGCCCACAGCACAAATGGCATCTACCTGCAGTGTGTCTGAACCTCTCCTCAACAGAGCCATAAAGCCTGCAGCAGGTCATCTCCTGAAGCAGCCCCACAATGCCATGCAGCCAAGGGCCTGCCCTGGCCTCTCGGTGCCCAGGATGATGCACAGGGTCCCGGTGGGTGAGGGTTGAGCCCTCCCTGCTGCCAGGGCAGCTTCACAGTAGAAGGAAAGCCTGGAGCCCACGGCAGTACATCTGCAGGCTGGCACCACCACGCTTTGTGGCTGCCAATTTGAGATTTTCATGGATGACAGTGTTCAGCAACACCAGTGACCATCTGTCTCCTACTCTTCCTCTTCTTCCTTCTCTTTTCCTTCTACTTAACTCAGTTTTAAGTGACCACTATACCCTGGAAGCAAGGGCAGATGAAAATTTGCTGTGGATGGCACAACATCTGCTGATTTAACTCCCAGGGAAGAGAAGAAAACTGTGGCGAGGGTGTGAAGCAGAGGGTTAATGGGGAAAATGGAGCAGCTTGAAGCCAGCAATGGTGGCAGTGGTGTGGTTTGCCAGACTGTCTCCCAGGTGGCAGGTGGCAGAGCAAGGGCCCGTGGAGGGTGCATGGGCAACGGGAGCAATGCGCCCACAGCGTCACAAGCACAAAGCGCAGCGACCCCAGCCCTGCTCCCCTGCCTCCTGTGCAGGGGGATGAGCAGGAGCAGGGACAGGGAGCAGGAATAGGGAGCAGCAGCTTCACACAGGGCACTGTCTCTGCTTTAGGATGAAGTGCTCTAAAGCAAGGGATTGTTGGACACTTTGCATTTCTCTGCCTTGCATCTGCCACCTGCGTCTTCCCGTGACAACGTGCCAGAGAAGTTTAAACTTTGCTTCTCAGGATTTAGGTGAAGGGAGACATGCCCAGGCCACCCCTCATTCTGCTTTGGAACTAGACAGAGGCTTTGCCTCAGGAAAATTCAAATCCTGTGTCAGCAGTTTATCAGATGGCTTCTAGCTCAGGGACATATTAAAGGACAAGACCTGATTCTCCAGCCAAATGGCCCCATGCGGGCCAGTGAACTGCACACTATAAATAACCATTACTCAGTGAGACTGTGGGGAGGGAGGGAGAGGAAAAAACATCCCACACGGAGCAGACTCTCCTATTTGCTGAACTGCTCCTTCCCTCTGGAGGCACTGACAACAAGAACACTGTGGGTTCGGTAGGTCACATACCCGCCCAGTCCCAGCTCAGTTCACCACGTCAAAATAAATCACAAACCTGGCAGTGCTGTGCAGGGGAAGATACAGGGGCCACTCCTTTCACCTTAGCCCTGTCTTTGACATCTGCTCTGTGCCAGAGTGACTGTCCCAGTTAGGAGACAGACCATGGGAACATCTTCCTGATCCCCTAGATCCCTGGTGGAGGATGTCTAAGGCAGTCAGGACAGGGCAAGCGTGCAGAGACATACTCCTGAGCCCTCAGCCAGCCAGCAGCAGCTCAGGGACCTTCCAAAGTGGAAAGAAGAAAGAAGGAAGAAAATAATAATAATAAAAAAAATGTAATGATACTGAATGGATTTTAATTCTGTGAAGACACCCCTTCTCTTTCCTACCTAAGCTTTTAGCATCTACAACATCCTCTGTCAAGGATTTCCACATGTTAGGCAGTTGGTAAAGCTGCACCTCCTTTCATTTGGAACCTGCCAGATGCTACTTTGAAATTATGTCACCAATTCTTTTTTGGAAAAGACAGTCATTTTCCTATTCACCTGGCACAATGTTCATTTTTTCAGACCTGACTCGTTCTCACTGAGATAGGCATCTTCATGCCAGTGGATATATTCCCTTTCCTGCAGAAGAACACAGATGTTGCCTTCCTAGCTGCTAATTTTTATCTTTTCTCTTAATTGAAATTACCTTCTGCATCCTTAGTTTTGTAACTAAATGCCCCATATGTTGACAGCAATGCAGTTTATAGAAATTCAGTTGAAGAAAGCAGGAAAATGTCTTCATTAATATTAGGAAGATATCAGGTTTTCTATCTGCCCAGAAGCCAGTGTCTTGGATTGTTGCAGTTGTGAAGATGAGATTCCAGCGTACAAAGCAAGGCTGTTGTGAGACAAACACGGAATGTGTCTTGCAAAGAACTGGAGTATTTGAAAGGAAGGATGCCTGTTGTTAAAAGAAGCTAATATTCTCTGATCAAGGCAGGTATCTCCACTCCCATACTGCTACATAAAAAAACCCAGAGTAACAATAACTACCAAATATTATGAAACCTGTAACCACAGTGTGACTGAATGAGCCTCCAACCAAGTGTTACAAGGAAGGAACTCTGGTGCTCAGCACATCATTTTAGAGGGAAATGGATGTTCTGTTGTGATATAACATAAAGGAATAGAAATTAATTAATCCTCTTTAAGAGCTTCTTAAAAATAATATGTATTAAATGCTTAAAGAAATTCCTCCAGGCAGCAGTGATTAAATAAATGTAAAATGCTTTCATATTAAAAGGGCAAGATCCTGTGTCAGGAAAGAAAAGTTTGAGTTCCTTTTAACTCCAGCTTCAAAGTACCTCCGTTGAGCACAGTAACATACCCAGGGCAGGTCAGACTCAGCACCCAGCCCCAAAGAGGAGCTGAAGGGGCAACCTTGGACTGGCTTATCAACGGCGAGATCAAAGCACCACTATCAGGGCAGCTCAGCTCCTGAGCTAGACAGGACTTGCTGGGAAGAGGTTGTGAGGATAAGAGGTCTTAGAAAAGAGCCAAGTTCATGAATCCCTTGTGTTGGTCAGTCACTATTACCCAGAGGCTTTGGTGAATGATGTCCTCCCTGAACCCCAGAGCTGGGCTGCCCAAGTCCAGCTGCTCCGGTCAGGTGCAGTGGGAGGTGAGGATGAATTGAGCTCTCCAGTGTTTCAGCTGGGGAGGTCTAGGTGTTACTGATTGGACTGGATTCACAATTATCTAGGCATAAACAGTCTCCCAAATTTTCTCAGCAGAAAAGGTACAGCAAACTAGGCACAAGCTTTTAATGCCTCATTTTCCTGCATCCCACAGCCATATGAGAGTGACAAGGGTACACACCAAGTGGTAGGCAATTGGTCTGTGCCTCTGAGCCAGTGAAACACAAAGCAGCAGCTGCCTGGTTTTCTGCTGGGATGCAGAAAACTCTTCCTACAATTCCCAATTTAAACCCTGCTACTGGTGTCACTTAAAGGTGAACTACAAAACAAACACTGGGGATGTAGTCCGGGCAAAGCCAGAAGAACATCTGCACATGCTCCAAGTGTTATCTACAAACCTACTGAGTTTTAGATGGATCATCCTCACAGCAGTGGGATGTTCAGAGGCTGAAATGCCTTTAACAAGGCAATGATAAACATACCTCCTAACTCAGGCATCTCTCAGGACAGGAGATGCCCTGTCTGGGTGAGAGCACCAGTCACCATTCTGTACAACACAGGGATTGTTGTGAGGGAGCTCCATCAACCTCCTCAGCAGGGCCAGCTGCCTGCAGCCAGTGTAACAACAGCCACCCCCAAGGCAGACCAATAAACCCAAACCTCCTTACACTGACAATGGGTAGCAGACTGGGAGAAGTGGGGATACTCCAACCAGCCCTCGGGGTGACAGGAGTGGGGATACTCCAACCAGCCCTCGGGGTGACAGAAGGGCATCTAACTCTGTGCCACTTGGATTTTCTGCTGCCTCACAGCACACAAACAATGCCACTCAGGGCACAACCAGGTCCAGGTCTGGAGAGTTAGGCCAACTCAGTGAAGCCTCCCTCAGCCCTTCCAACACCTCATACTCTGAGCATTAGCCCTTCTTCATTTTAAGCAAGAACAAAGTGCCAGCTTGTCCACAAAGCTTCTGGAAAGTTCAAGTTGTGATGACTGCAATTCAGCGCCTGCTGATATTTGTCAGTGGCAAGCTGTAATTTCTGTTCCCTAGCAGCCCTGCACCTTTCCTCTTCCCCTGCTTTGTCCCCTCCTTACATTCTGCCTCACACCAAGCTGACAAAAGCCTAGCAGTAGGGACTATTTTCTTGTTTCTACAGCACTTGTCATTTAGAATTCCTAACCTCCCCAGTGCTTTAGAAGCACTATCTTCTAGAAATACTAATTCCAGTGACATTTTTTTTTACCACCATAGTTCTCCCTTTTTTGTGACTACCTTTTCTGGTTTTTCTTTTTCTTTCCAACTTCTTAAATTTCACCTATTTCTTAGCTGTATATTTTTAAGACAAAAAAAAAAAATCAAAACAAAACAAACAAAAAAACCCCACCCTGTATATTCTTTCAGATTATACCAGTCTTTTACACTGCAAGCAGCAATTACTTTGTGTAGCACGAACACACACATTTCTTGACAACAAGTGCCTGACAGCATTCCCAATGCTGAGAAAAGTGTCTGTGTCTAAAAAAAATGGAACAAACTTGCCACAGTTGATTTTATATAACTTACAAAGATAAGTTACATAATGGAATCCCACCCCACACCTAAAGCAAAGAAATGTGGATGCCACCTATTTAAATTAAATGCCCAGTGGAGTTTACTAGTTGGAAAGTAGTGGAAGAAGATCCACTGAAAGCTGTTGATACTCAGACAGCCTGCGTGGGAAGTTTTAATTGAGACTTATTAGAATTGGAGATTCAGGAAATAGAAGCCTGCAGATGATTTAGAACCAATTTTAACTGCCAAGCTCCAAGTTCTGACTGGCACACGTCACAAGTTGTCAGGGACTGGTACCACTGCAATCAGCATCAAGCTGTCCTTCCTGATAGCATCACTGCCAGAACCTCACCTCCTCCTCCCTCTGAGCAATAACAGTAGTTTCAGCACTAGGAAAAGGGAATCCTCCTCTTTGCTAGAAGGGAAGGGGGAAACCTCTCAGGATTCTGGCCTGCATGAACATTAATAGCTTTAAATATACATTATACTCCTATTTCTTTAAAAAGCCCTTCTGCAGCTTTGTCCCTCCCATGCTGAGGAACTACCTCAGGATTGCTTACAGTGCCCAGCACCCAGCACCCAGCTCAGCCAGCCCCGGGCACTGAACTGCAATCAGCAATTCCCTGCCCTCCCTCAGGAAAACCAGAAGGCTGTACCTCTGGGAAAGAATAAATGTACAGACAAGGTGAAAACAGCAAAACCACTCCATGAGAGCAGTTCCTTCCATGGTTCCTCATCCATTCTCACGACAGGACTAACCTGCTTTTCCTTGCATCTGCCACAGCTTGTGTCTGATTTCAAATGAAACCCACATTTGAGCCCCTCTCCCAGGAAAGCACAGGGACAGAGCTGGGCTCTTTACTGATTCAGCTCCACCACCCCCGAGTGCCAGGGAAATAAATATATGGTATTTCAGAGGCGTAGGACATAAATACTGGCTTGGTTTAGAACCCCGTGGGCAGTAAAGTGCTCTGCCCATTAAAACATAAATTATCATCCAAGTAAAGCTGATGAGAGCCTGCAACTAATAGGAAGTGGTACTAAATCAGCATTGTGGGAATGCTCTTTCCAGTCTGACTGTGCAAATTTACTCTCCTCCCCAGGGTGCTTCAAGATGGCAGATGAAAATTAAAGCTAGTTTGTATGGGAGCTCAGAAGTAAATTGCTACCCTCCCCAAATACATCCTTATCAATAAAGTATCTTCTTAATCCCATCAACTATGATTGTAGAACACCTGCCATCCTCAAACTTCCAAGTCTTTATAAAAAGAAGAAATTTAATCTCACAATCATCCTCTGAATCAGGTAGCAACTGCATTAATAATAATACTTGGTCTACCAGGAAATTGAGCCTGGCACTCATTACTAGAGCTGGGCTTTCAAAAAAAGGGGAAAAAAAAAAGAAAATAAAATCAAATAAATCACTCAACATGGTGGGTATGAATCTCCTTTGAAAAATCTGACCCTGTAACACATCTGTGCTGAGCCCCTGCAGTGCACAGAGAAATCCCCGTGCTCTCAAGACTCAGTCCTCAAGCCCTCACACCAACAGCTGCATCTCCACAGTGGGAGGGTGCAGATCCTTTTCCTGTCCATCATCAGGTCCCATCCAGCAAAAGACCAAAGTGAGTCTCCAGCAGGAGCTCTGCACCACTACAAGCTGTTCATGCCAGAAGACAGCAAGGGCTATCACCTCACCTGATGAAGCAACTCTTCATCCCTTCTCAAAGCTGAGATCCAAAATCAAGGCCCATTGCCTCCCAAGCAGCAGCTTTCCAGGAGGAGTTTCAAGTAGAGCAGCCTTTTGCAGCTGCTTTAACAGCAAGGGCTGACACTGTCAGAGCTCAAACTACCAGCACAAGCACCATTGCAGTCAGTGGAGGGGACTTCACCACAAACACTTGTCCTGGTTTTACCTTTCTGAGGACAGACATTATGATGGCAACTTGTGACAGTTATCTCAATGTTTATGTAAATTAGCTCCTATCTAGCAAGGATGGCTTCAGTTCCTACCAGCCCTTTATCCCAGGGAAGGCTTGTTACCTGGAGGGTAAAGATGGAGAAGTAATGCAGTAATTTAGTGATGTACTCAGTATTGCATTTAAATTCATAACAGATCTGAGAATTCAATCCAGATAATTTCAACTTTTCTCCACAGTTTTAACCCAGAGCAATTCTTAACTCCTTGGAATCAGGAAAAAGCAATCATGACAAGTTTAAAGTGCTTGCAGAGATCAACACTGCCAGCTCCTTTATGATCTACAGCTCAAGCAATATATTCAGATACAGTTTCTGTTTGCCAGTAATATTTTCTTTGACTCCTGAATTTACCCTTTTCAAGACAGTCGTTTCCTAAGCAATACTAACTCACATTTCTTATTTACAGCCCAGCCATGCTACTCTCTGCTTTCCATTTCACAACGGGGCTGAGGTGCTATTGAGACAGAGCTCCTGGAGAAGGGCTGCTCACAAGCTCCTGGCCAGAAAGCTGGGAGTGTCACAAAGAAAGATTGCACTCTTCTTCCACTCCTCTGGTCTGGAACACAGGCTTCTGGAAGTGTGTCCCTGGGCACCACTGAGAAAACAGGATTCTTGACAGAGATGGGTGATTTTGTTTAAATTATGAGGAAAGCCAAAATGAACTGCAAGCCAATGCTCAGGAATAGACAACAGCCAGAGCTTCTCAGCACCCACAGCTGCTCTGGAAGAATCCTTTAAACTCCAGGTTTGGCTTCCTGCACTACATAACTGGAGTTACTTCATCTCTGCTGGAGGCCTAAACAGAGCAGAGCAGCCACAAGCTAAAGCAGACTGCAATGGCTTCTTGGTTTTTCCCTCACAACATGGTCATGTCCTTTTGTCCTTTACAAGTGGAAAGCCAGTCCTACAACAAAGCATCAGGTCTTTGCAACACCCCACACAACCAGGCTGTGTTTCCATGTCATCTGAACCAAACAGGAGTGGAATTGCTACACAAATCCCAAGGTGCCCACTGATGTGAGATGTGGTTTGTATTTATTGAAGAAGACACTTGCACACTTTGGGAAAAAGTTATTTGTTGGCCTTAAATCAACCACGCAGGAACAACTGCAGAAAGGCTGCAAATACATTAAGAAGGGATTTAGGATGAATATGGAAAGACAGGTCTGAATATACCAAAAGAACATGAGTGAAGATAGGTTTCAGAGCTGGGGTGAAGAAAGCAATGTATTTAAGAGCAGAGGAGCAATCTTGCCTCCAGTGTTCCCATGGGCATTGCACAAAGCTGGTTCCACATGCAGAGCAGGCTGTGCAGCAGCCAGAAGGGGCACACAGTCTCACAGGCTATGGGGATGGGGGAGATTTTCTGGGACCCTAACCAGCTACTGAAGGACCCAATTCAAGCTCAAGATAGTAAGAGTTTCCTATCTCAGAGATCATATCTTTTTGCCATGTTTTTGCCATAGGGTTCGGGATGTATGTTATTTTCCTTGGACCTGCAGCTCAAGGGGTATCCTGAAAACACAGCCAGCAAAGGAGGGCAAATAATCAGCACAGTTCCCCTCCCTCTGCACCCACCAGAGGACCTGGGGAGCAGACCCTGCCCCTTCTCATCAGTGACAACCATGACAGCCATCCAAGTTCATTGCAGCCACAAAACCACTATCTTGTGGTTTCATGATGCCCCCAAAAATAAGCTTTTGAAAAAGGAAGCCTTAATGTCAGCTGCTCTGCCTCTCATCAGGGCTCTCCTGGGAGCTCCCCAGGCTCCTCTGAGGTCTGCTGTGCAGCACACGTTGTGACAGAGCCAACACCAACACCCAAGATGAGTCTCATCATGCTGCATGGTTGTGTTGCCTGCTGCACTGTGGAAATGAGGCCAGACACTCCAAAATAGCCAGTGGTAAATAATATTACATACCAAAGAGTCCATAGCATGCCTAGCCCTGACATCATTTCCTTGTCATTAATTCATACTCAACACTCCATGAACTTTTATTGTACAGAAAGCTTTTGGAATTGCAAGTAACTGAAATTCAGGAATAGCCAATGATGAAGCTCAGGGTGGACTCTGCATGGGAGAGAGACTGTTGTGTGTGTTTGCTGTTGGGAAGTGCTAATCCATATGTTCCTCACATTAGGAAGATATTTAATATATGCCCTTGGCAAATAACAGACTATAGAGCATCTGAAACAAATAGAACCGTCATCCAAAGATGAGACATATTTCTGTTAAAAGAAAATAAGTTTTTTAAATATTTCCTTTTTTCCAAAAAACAGCAGCTATTTACAGTAAATTAAAAAGATATCCTTCAAATCTCACTTGTGGTAATATAAAGCTATTCCTGAACTTTAATTATTATGACGAACTGGTCTCCTGTGGCTTGTTCATTTCACACAGCTAAAAAAAAACATTAACAGGCTTCTAATTATATCAGTTTTCTGGGTAGAAAAAAATAAACGGCTCGCGTTTATTACTCTGTCTAGGGAAGCTATGGATCATTTTGCTATTCACTCAATGCTTTTAATTTACATATCAGAAATACTAATAAGTGTAGTGTTATTAGATCGTATTCCCTTTCACTCCCAACCCAAGAAAATGGTCCATTTTGTTTAGCTGCCACAATTAAATTAATTTATTTTCCTGTGGCATGGTTTTTGATAAGGGCTTTTATCAGAAGTTTGACTATATTAAGCTTAATAGGAGTCTCTCATTAAAATCTAATGCAAAAATAAAATATGCTTCATTAAATCAAACAATGGGTTTTCCCCCCACCCAACCCCATTTTGGCTTAATTAGCATATTTAATGGAGGAGATAATTGTGCCTTTTGCTTGAACAAGAGCCACAATCTGAAGGTCTGGATTTGTTTAAAATTCAACAGATTATTTCACTATCATCTGATGAGTGGCAGTGCTGCCTCTAGAAATGGCAAAGCAGCTACATTTGGCACATTCTGGGTCAGTTTGACATTGATTTGCTGTGGTGTTCAAGGATTTGCTCTCTGCTTCCTAGAGGATTTACATCAGATTCCAATGTTATCAATTAAAAGATGTCCTTTAGTCCCCTGTACTCGTACAAGTCACAGAAGTGCCTGTATGAAAAGGAACTGACCCACAGCCTAGAAAATCAACTTCTAAAGACACTTTGTTTCTGCTGGAAACAATAAGTAGCACTCCCAATAATCTCTGGTGACCTCTGGGATCATTACTGCTGAGGGCTCAAACTGAACAGGAAAATACAAATAATTTTTCAAAAGAAAAAAAACCAAACCAAACAGCACAAAACCAAAACAAAACCTACCTGAAAAAAACTCTAAGAATAAGATGAGAGGGATGATTGAGAGAGAGAGGTTTTGACTTCTTGCCATTTCACCTGATTCTAGCTCCAACGTCTACCCTCGTTCATCCAGGTTGATCTAGCATCCCCTACCATGCCTGGCTGGTGATGGCTCTGTGCCTTTGAAGCTCCCTCCTCATTTCCAGTCAGCTGGGATACAAGAATAACCCCAAGAGTCCAACAGACACCAACTCTTGACAAAGAAAAACACATTCTGATTTTGGCTTGATGCTGGATGGGAAAGAAAAAGAAGCTTAATGAAGAACTTGGGGTTGATTCTGAGTCATACAAAGATCCCTTTGCACTCCCAGAACAAAGGAAGAGAGTCTCAGAGCAGGTGAAACTTGGGCCTCTCACTGATAAGTAGAAACTGCTTAAGAATCTGGCAGTTACACCCTCCTGGTAGGTACAGGCTAAAGAACCAAAGCATGCAGTGATCTATGTGGTTGTACACATCCCATCCATCACTGCCTGAAGGAATCCAGGGAGTGATTTTATCCTAACAATACGATGTCACTTAGGATCCTTCTTTTGTTCTTCTGGCGCCTACTCCATTCTTCCTAAGAAGTCTCTCAAGAATGTTCTCAAGTTGCACCTTCTGCCCATCCTGCCAGATTGCCATCTCGTGGCCTCTGGAAACTGCTGCTCACAGTTAACAGCCCATATGCAAAGTTTGCTTCTTTGCACCACAGTGTCCTTACTGCGACTCAAACTGCCCATATGGCTGCTGGAGGAAAAAATAGAGTGCAATGTTTCTGCTGGAAGGAATGAGGGACTGTCCACACAGAAAATGGGTTAACACCTCAGCAGTGTTGTCACTCTGCTGTAGGATACAATGGGGAGGAGCTGAACAGATGTGGTGCAACTGTTTCTGCTTTCTTTCCCCCCTCTGGGTCCAATCTCCTGCAACAAGGGACCTCCAAGACCTGCTGGGATCACGGAGTACATGCTGCAGATCTGAGCAGCCTGCACACATCTAATCAAGGCAAAGTGGCACACCAAGTTCATGATACTAATTATATAAGACCAAATTTTTCATCAAGCTGTTATCAAAGAGTACACTTCATAAGCTGCTCATGTATCACACACAGAGGACCTAAATAAAGAGGGTTGTCTTCGGTGCCAAGGTCAGTTTTAGGGGAGAACTTGGGTCTAAAGCCAAACTGGAGCCAGGTTTAAACAGCTGGGAAGTTCTGCTCTTCAAATCCTAGCCCAAAATAATGAGAAAAGCCTTTCAAAATACAAGACCCCAGATCTCTGGCTATTCCTGCTTTTTAGGGCTGGTTAAGAAAGGGAACCTTTCTAAAGTGCACTCCTCAGCACCAGGAATACTTACAGCAGAACTGGAAATGACTGTGTGGGTTTCAGCCCTGCATTTGGGCAGGAGAATAGCAGCAGCAGCCACAGAAATGATTGCAGAGAGGAAGCAATCTGCCAGCCCCTGTGGAGAGTACCTAGAGCATATGTTCAGTGCAGCATGCAAACATCTCTGATTGTAGCAGGCAGATCAACAATGCTCTGGCTCCACGTCCTTCGCAGCGGGAAGCAGGAGATTGTGGCATCAGGCTTCCCTAACTCTGCTGCTGCTGTCTGAGTTTATTATATTTATACATTTTATGGATCATCAATTCTGCAGCTCTGAACAGTGTGCTGGTCACCAGAACGGGGAATGCATGGGGCAAGCAGTGGGGGCCTGGTGATAAACAGCCTGGTTTACCTGCTTCTGCTGCAGTTTTCTTGCCACCTGTCTGAGTGCTATTTGCATTTGTGTCTTTGCTCCTGAGCTGGGGTGAATTTGGGTGTCTGCCTGCACAAGGTTTCCTTGTGCACAGCCCTTGGCATTACTGCAGTCAAACCTGACAGAAATACCAGCACTTTATTTACCAGCAATTTACTGTTTGTGCCTTTGGTGACTTACCTAGATGGCTTAGACTGGGTGCTCAGAAAATAGACTTGTGAACCTGTAAATATCCCTAATATATACAGCAATTAATTTGCTTTGTTGGTTTTTATTTGGTTTTAATGTGACTGAATTTGAAAAAGAAAACCTTGCAGTATTTCTTCAGATCAGATCAACCAAAATAAAAACATTTATATCACTCTTGGAAGGTCAGAGACTGCAATTTTTAAAAGGCACAAATAAGATACTTTTTTTTTTTTTTCACAAAATAGCTATCCAAATGAAGAATAATAAAAACCAAACAAGCAACAATCACAAAAAAAAAACCAACAAAACAACATCCACAAAACAGAGCAACACAAAAAAACCCACATCTCTGTTTTTCCAAGGTCTAAAGAAAATATGGGTCAAGTGGTTAAATGGTTTTCTTTCTTCTTAGCCTAAATAGTATAAATGTGTAACTAGTTTTGACACAAAAATTCACTTGAATAAAGTGAAAAAATAAATTTTTGTCCAGTTCCACAAGTAACAATGGAAATTCAAGAATGGATGAGACTGTTTCAAAACAAACCAAAAAAAGCAATCAGACTAGCAAATCAAAAAGAAGCAAATCAAACTTTCCTTGTCTCTAGCTCCCAGTCGACTTCAGCAGTTCCCATCTGCTTGTCATGCTCATTCCACACAAAATTTCACAATGGTAATAGCAAGAATATCAAGAAGTTATTTTGCATCACTCACTTGCAGTTTGAAATTAACATTAACTTCATAACCTTTATCAATCAATAGTTTCAGATAATTGAAACAACAATGGAAAATTTGGTCTGCAAAACCTTACTACCCAAATCACAACTGGGCCAAGATATAGGGACTTAGAGCCACATTTTTGAGAACAAAATGCCAGCTTCCCATGGATCTCTGAGCATTCTAGTCTTATTTTTATCCCTGAGAAAATCAGTACTAAACCAACTTCTCATTTCCTTTTCTTCCTGGGAGGAAACTCCAGAGCTTCTCCTGGTGGTTGCAGCATTCCCCTTTTTACCACTTACTCCATTTATTTTCTGAGTCTTGGCAAGTTGCTAGCCTAGTCTGTATAACCACAGGCTACAGTACTCCAACTGCCAGCCATTAATACATCTGTTTTAGTCACTCAGCCACCCCCAAAATTGACAGTTTGAAGAATTACCAGCTCCTAATACATGAAACTTAACTAAGCCTGGACAGCTGTATCAGTGAACAACCTCAATTTCCATGTTCACATGACCTTGCTCAACACAAAGCACTGCAGGTATCTTATCAGCTGCTCTCTGAGAAGCATTTGGCCTCTTCAGAGGTGTAAAGCAGGCAAAGGAAAGCACATTTTGCCTGAGAGGCACAGCTCAGATCCACATCCATAACTACAGTGCAATGAACAGCCTGGCAGGTGAGAGTTACAGGCATTAACCAGAACCTCTTTCCTCTTCCAAATGTTCCTCCAGCCCAGCTTCAAGTAACATCTGGGAGAAAGGCAAACAAATTGTTCTCCTAAGAGCAAGTGAAAAGCCTACCTAAGAAATGAAATTTAAATCTTTAAATTGAACACAAGGAACAGTCTTCACTTCTGCAGGCCCTCCATCTCCTGGGCAGCCAAGCTGATGGAGAGATGCAGACATCCATCACTGCCACGTCCTGCCCAACTGGCAATCACTCTTGACATGCAGTCTCCTGCTCCATTCACACACTGTTCTTGCTTCATATTGTCACAGCTTAAAAGTTTTGTGTGGGTATGAAAAAAAAGAGAGAATGGGACACAGCTAGATAAACTGAGAAACAGCACCAGACAAATGGGAAAAAAAAGCCAAACAACAACAAACAAACAAACCCACAACCAAACAAAACAACAAACCAGATTCTTTCTTCTCTTTAAAGGAAACTGTGGAACATGTAATTGAACTTCAAAGCAACAGTAGTTTAGAAATATTTTTGTTTGTGTACCATTCCATCTTAATTTATTGTAGAGTTTAGCTGAGAAACCAGCTGGCCCAAGATACCACTTAGGTCTAGAATTTAGAGGAATTTAATTAAAGGGTAATGAATAATTTCTGGAGTTGGACATATTTTGCTCTCTTTTCCACAAAGCAATTTGCTGAGCCTTCCTCAGAAAGCTCTTTCCATGACTTTGATCACTGCTCATAAAAAGAGCTCCCAGCTTAAACCACCTGGGTAAAACCATCTCCTGTACAGTACACACCGCCAAAAATGCAAAACAGCTTCTCAGGCAAGGATCATGATGAACTATTGATGAGGGTGCAGTGAGGCAGGAATGCAGGAAGGCTCATGAGAAGTGTTTGGTAACAATGAAAATACAAGCTGGGATGAAGAGGGAAAATGAAGAAAACCAAAACAAAGCTGTCCTTCCATGGCAAACTGATGCAGGGTGACCTAGAAGAGACTCTGCAGAGCAGAGAACAAGAGGCAAGACAAGCTTTTGGTATCAGAAGGGAGGCTGGAAAGCAAAAACTGCAGATTATTGCACAAAGGGAGGGAAGCACAAACACCTTCACTGCCTGGTGTCAGCAATACACGTGGTTGGTGGCACCTTCCACCACGGAGCACAACATTGGCATTATCTGAAATTAAACTTTGTTGGACTGTCTGGGGAACACCAGCACCTAAAGAAGTGTCTGCAGCTCGTAACTGAGGGCAGAAAGATCATCCAAGAGCAGGTGGGACAGACAAGCTAGAGGGAAGGTTAGGAAAGAGGAGGGATAAGGAACAGGAGAGGAAGGATCTGTTTACTGGGGCACTGCACAGAAATGGTTAATTCTGGTTTTGTTCAGTTGAGGGAGCTGGGCCATTGACTTCAATAACAATAAAAGTGTCTTGAAGTTGTAAACAACTAATTATTAATTACTGTCCTTTAAATGTTCAGAAAAAAAGCTATTACTTAATGTGCAGTATTCTCCTCTGCAATTTTTTTTAAATGAAAGGATTGGATTGATGATAGGATTGAGAAATACTGGGTCTTGCCATCTGAGGATGCCCAGTTACATCTTTTTTTGCTTAAATTTCATCAAAAGCCAGCACAAAAGGGATGTCAGTGACATGAGAGCAGAGCCAAATGCATCTGGCTTTACTGAGTGTAATTGTAATATCAAGTGCCTTGTTGGGTTGCATCTATTGGAAACAAAAACAGTTCATTGTGATACTCTGGAAAGGTTCCTTTTCATCTGCATGGAACTCATTTTAAAAGGATGATTTAAAACAAAAGAAACATTATACAATATTAGAAGTAACCGTTAGCAAGGCTCATTAATGCAATGCACTGAAGCTACAGGCTCTGCAATTCTATTGCACAGCTAAACTACTGTAATTAAACCATAGTTCCTCTGTGTTATTTCACAAAGTAAATAATTACACTGTGCCCCTGAGGTTTATTGTTAATTTGTAGCATCAGGCAGAAACCCTTCCTGTCATTTCTAAGCCTCCACTTTATGGGACCACCTCCCTGCAGTGCTGCCCTGTATGGAACAGCCAAGTGACTGCACTGGCACCCTACCCTGCTGTGCTCCACATCATTAGCATCCCTCATGACACTGCCCCATAGACCTGTGCATCTGGACCCAGTGCAGCTGTCAAAACTTCTGACCTCACAGCAAGGTCTTCAACAGTCAGCATGGGTGTATTTCCCAGGGTGGGAGGGCTGGTGTTTCCCCCGTGCACCAAAAAGGGGTCTGGATTCATTCACATACTACAATTTAGGGGTTTTTTTGGTCCAGAAATAAATGTCAGCACAGCAGGACCACATCACTTGCAGCATCATTCCTTCAGTGAAAGACACTTTTCAGCTCAGAGAAGGAAATGTGGATCTGAATTGGAAAAGGACTTAGAGATCCTTCAAAATAAAAGGCACTGACCTGTAAGAAGTTTCTGTGTAGATATTAAGGTGTGCCATCGATTAGGAGTTTTTCATTCCTCTGGAAGAGCTGAAGAATTTATAATTGTTTGCTAAACTATTTTCACCTAAAAATCCAAGTCTTAAGGTAAACCTTCTGCACAACACTGAGAACAGAAAGACATCATAGAAAGTCTGTTCATTGCTACAGCTGCTGTAAAACCCAGTGAGTCCCTGCAGGTCTGCAAAGCCACCGAGCAACAGAGCTGAGATTGGTTAAACTTTGAGCTCAGAGCGATTCCTAAACACCAAACTCTTCCCTCTGAAGGTAGAGTGCTGGCTCATGGTATCAACTTCAGCAGACAAATGCTGGCACTGTCCAAGCAATTCCAAGTTTGCCACTCAGGGGCTTTTCCATCCCTGCTGTCAGATCTCTGCCTTCCCTAACACAGGGGAAACAGCCCAGTGTGGGATGGCAAAGGATCGTGTATGAGCCATTACTTGTTCTGTAGTAATAGGTACTTAGAATCTTTCTTTCCAAGTTGGCATTTAATGGAATGAATTGCCTTTCTCCATAGTTGGTTTTTAATGTACTGTGCCATGTTTCTCCTGGTGCCTCAGCCTCACCTCCTTTTGCTTTTCCCGTTGGCATTTAATTTACTGAAACAAAAGGATTGCTGCTATATCTTACAGTCAGATTGTGATGATTAAATGTCTACCACCATGTTATTTTTAAGCAGCAGTTTATTTAGCCTCAGTGAATTGTAACACATATAATCTAACTTCATTGTGTGTTGTGATTTGGAAAGTAAAATATTGTCATTGCTAACACAGTTCAGGACACTCTAAAATGACTCAGAGGTTTCCTAATACAAAGGAAAAGACAAAGTAGGACTGGAGGTGACCCACTGAATCACATAGGCCATTTGCTAGCTACCATAGGCTTCCACACTGTATTATCCCACTTGCAAGCTCTGTTTTAGTAGTTGTTTGTACCTCAGGGAGCAGTAAGTGTTCCAGAGCCTCTTGGCCAACAGGAGAAGAGCCTGTTAGACTGAAGTGGCTACATCTCTGCTGCCAAAATATAACACACCCACCCCCCAAAATAGCTTTACCATATTGAAGTGCTTGCGAATCCCAAACACTCCTGGAAAAGGTTGACATTTCAACCCATAAATTAATTCATCCACTTTGAGATGCAGAAAGTTCACCTCTCACGAGGTAAATTTCCAACAAATGTCAGCCCCAGCCATCCCCCATCTCAGGCAAAACCAGAAGCTACTGCAGAACCCGTGTGCAGGCTGCTGGTGCCACAGGAAAACAGGCACCATTTGTTCAAGGGAGTCTCCATAAACTCTCAGCCACGGTGTTCAGGAGAATTAACTGGAATCTTGAAGTCAAACATAAGCACTTTCCTCACACTTCCTTTCCACTTAAGTCCTGTCCTGTATCAAAGCACAATTCCACATTTTTCCCTCCAAAGGCCTGATCCAAAAACCAAGAAATCAGTGAAAGCTTTCCCAGTGGCTTTGCTGAGGTTTGGATGAGGACTCTCAGAAGAGGAACACACACTGAGTTGGATAAACAAGCCTTTTCTTCTTGGCAATTCCCACCAGTATATCTTATTCTCCCAAACCCACAACATTCCTTTTGCAAATGTCTGGATGAATTCTCTCTCTGGGCTTCCTATCTTTTGCCATTCTTTGTCTCTTCTAAAAATAAAAAGGGGGAAAAAAAGGCTACAGAAGAGGCAAAACTGGTCATCTGGACAGGTCTACTCCCAGCCATGACTTACTGACTTTTACATACATTTTACCACATACCACAACCCCTACTCTGCTCTCACATTGCATTCCCTCAAAGCATTCACTTCTCCAGACAGGCCTTCAGCTCTAATATTCAAATGCTTAACACATCCTTTGCCTTATTGGTCCTTATAAATCAGATTATCTCATTAGTGCAGACATTTCACTTGTACTGTCAATTTCTGATTTCATTTAAATCACTGAAAGAAAGACAGGGAATTATATAAGGAAGGATTTTTCTTAAGAAGCTTTATAGACAGCAATCCCTCATCTCGATGACTTAACAGGTAGGTGCTTTTTCTCACATTCCCCTCCTCAGTTTCTTTCTTTATCAAAATACAATTAATCAGGCTGAGGAGACTGCAAAGCTTTGATAGAGAAAACCCACTTCTCTTGCCTTTTTGGTTGATCTTTTCAAGCTTGTCTTTAAACAGGGCTTTAAAATGCTCTTGGCTACTATTAAAAAAAATAAATAAAAGAAAGAAAAGAAAAAAGACCTTAATAGATTGTAACCATGGTCCTTAGAGGTTTGTTTCTTACCTGAATGGCTTCTGAATTCAGCCCAACAACTCCTTAGCAGCCAAGTTCTTTCCTAAGGAACTGAAATACGCATGAGATCTCTGCTCTCTCCCCCTCTCTAATTTCCACTTGAGCCCTGTGGAGGGAACCTTCTTAGCTACCAGAATGACGAGGCAAAGCAGTAGAGGTTCACAAACTCTGCTAAGTATGGGAGAAGAGGAGCATTCCCACGGGTGATGTGCACAAGGGCAGCAACAGGCGGGGTATAAAACTCTCACTTCTACAACAAAAATTGAGTATTTGCTATCTCAGCCATAAAAATAACCAACAATCCTTGATATGAAACTTGTTCCTGGAGGTCTGCAGAATACTTCCTTGCCTTTTACACCTTCCTGTAGATTCCAAGTGCCCAAATCCATTACCTTGACAACACTGTGCATCACTGTAATAGCACGAGTCAGACCCCTGATTTTTGTGACCATAACAAAAGCAGAGTCCCATCGATTGCTGTGGAGCTCCCTGCTCAAAACTATAATTTCAGAAGGATACTTGCTTTAAATCTTATTGGTCTATGCTTTGGGTCTTTCCAAACCTGTACATATACCAAAACCACTGGCTTGTTTTATGGTCTCATTTTAAAGGGGTTTGTCCGTATTCCAAGACCTGGCAAACGAGGGAGATCAAAAGCCCTCCATGGGGGATCCACTCACAGCTTCTCCCCACCTATTACAGACTCAGTCTTAACAGGCTGAGCTCAGTGTCTGAACCATCTCCCATAGGTTCCAAATTATGACAGTGATCTTTTGCTCCAGACTAAAATCCAAGATGTTTCACTGAAAACCCTTTGGAATCTGCGAAGCTGGACCAAAGACTCAGACCACTGAAGGAAGGAATGAAGGGTGATGCAACTGAGGCTTATGAGGCAACACTGCAAGGAACAATTCAAGGCAATAAACAGCCCTTGACCAGAGGGTGGAATGAATAAGTATCAGAAGACATAATTAGTAAGGCCCTAGTGGAATTTTCTGTCATACTGCTGCAAACTTCAACAAGAGAAGGGTACAAAGTGTTTCTGAAAATCTCAAGAAAGTTTATCTGCATTTTTAGGCAGGAGAGCATCTATTCCACACTGTTCTCTTGATTACTCTTTCTACAGCTATCAAAGACTTCAGGTTCCCTTTAAGTTTTGCTCTGGAACTGAAGTCAACACTTGTAACGTGTGCATTCATCTCCCTGAGACAAGGGCATGGTCCAAGACAGAGATAAATCCATGGGTGCTGCTCTCTCTCTGAGAAACCAGTAGCATTTTCCCCACCACCCACTCTGATTACTGTGTTCCTAAGGCCCTTGTGAGACAGGTAGGTGTTAATATTCCCATTTTATGATTAGAAACTGAGGCACAGAGAACCGAAACAACTTGGCCAGAGTCTCAGAGGAAGCATCTGGTTTAACAGAGCTGAAGCCCAACTCTCCAGCACCAGGCGAGCAGCCAAACTCCTGGAACAGCTTCTGTCAGGAACAATTCCCATATGGAAACAAGCCATGAACACAAGGACAGCCTAATTACAATTAAAAAGGAATCTTCCCAGACACAAATAGGGTAGCAGCAACCAATGTATAGTTAACCCCTTACAGCAGGACCCTACACTGAGCCACCCAGAAGAGCTCAGGAAAGCACATGCCACTCTGCCACTGCCACAGCCTGGGCTGAGGGCACAGTGATAACCCAGGCCCCAGGCTTGCTGCTTCAGGATGGTCTCCCACACCTACCAGCCTGCCCTTCTTTTCCACATTTCTCCTCCCAAAGCACCTGCTGAAGCCACCACACCAACCCCATCAGAGAGCACCGTGCCCAGCACAGCCAGGTTAACCTGAGAGCCTCGTCTGCTCCCACCCAGCTCACACACGTTGCCATTTTACTGCAAATACACTTGTTCACTGCAGTTAAATCCCTTCTGCGCTTTCCTTTGGAAGGGAGGATTTCAAAATTTGATTTGTTTTAGTCACTAAGTACTCTCTGGTATTCCCAGCAGTTCCTTTAGCTGACAAGGTTTATACTTGTTGCCACTTTGTTGTGTTTTATGAATAGGGACCCAGCAAAACCCAAGACACCATTTAACACAATGCACATTAGTCTTCTACCCTGCACCACTCTGCTGCTGGTATCACTCTCTCTACCAGAGTGTTACACACAAAATGGTCCCTCCAGGACATGTTCTCAGCCAGGAAGGATATTAACTCCCCCCAGCAGAGCATGGGACTGAAGTGCTGACGATCCCCATAGTTTAAAGCATGACTGATAATGCCTTTGTGCATGTCAGAGACACAAAGGTTTACTAAAGTCTACTTCAACTCTTTCTTCCTCAATTAGGGACATGACTGGGCAACGCTGAGCTGCTACCAGGAGTCAAAAGGTAGAGACAGAGTGAAGACCAAGTCCTGCCCAGCCTAAGTCAATCCTGACTGCAGAGCAAAGCCTGCTGATAACAAGATCAGGACTCACTGAGCTGGGAAAGATAACAACCTTAAAGGAAGGTGCCACCCAGCGAAACATAACCAGCTGACACCAGAGCATGATTATCCAGAGCAGGCAGGGAGAGATGGTAAACAACAGAGAAATACAAAGAGGAGAGTTTGGAACAAAGGAAATGCAGCACTGTGGATGCAGATTTGCAGCTGGTGCTCACCCAGCACAGCACACATTCACTAATCTCCCACAGCAAATACAGAATGAAATCCTGTGTATCAGGGAATTATCAAACTATTGTTACATCCATGGCCATCCTCACACTTCCATGTGAGAATATTTGTCCTGGTTGCACGTCAGGGCTGACAAGACCCACGGCAGTCCTCCTTTCCCAAAGCCCTTAGCAAGTTTGCCCTTTGCAACAGTGTTTTGTTAACTCTGTTACACTGTGCTGTCTGCTGAGTTTTTGTTCCAAGAGAAAGGCAGGGTGCCTGAAACCTCCAGTAGTTCTGACCTTGTGATCCTCTGAGTGCCTTATGTATACCCGAGATTCCAGACAAAACCACCCTGCTGCTGTCTTGCACTGAGAAAATGGAACTGTCCAGCAAGGCAGCAGCTGCTCGAGTTCCCACTGAAATTAGTGGGAGCTTTTTCACTCACCTCCTTAGGAAAAAAAAACAAAGAAACCAAACAACAACCTTCAAATAATTCCATCCTCCCACCAGTCTGTTGCTCAAAAATCTCTTAGGCTGGAATTCATCACAGCACTCCACAAAATTTAAGTGAATTTCATTTCTGCTTAGGGTCAATGTGCAGCCCCTTCAAAGCTCCCCAACCTTACTGTATTTTCAATAAAACTCATTTTCAAAGCATTTAATAAGGTGAAAGGAAGACCTTTGCAAGTGTCTCTGGGTATGTGATGTATCATATTCATTAGCATCTGTCACATTACGCTGCGGGACAGAGTTACTGTGAGTGACAGAATATGGTTAAGTCAGAAGATGCAGGTGTGTGACAAACAAAATCAGTGTAATCACGAGGCTCAGAAAATTGCTTTTAATGTCATGTTTATATATATAATTCTGTTAAATTACCTGGGCAGGATATAGAAGGATTTGACTTTCTACATCTGCCTGGAAATACTAAAATTGCATGTTTAAAGGTGGAACTGCACTCTCATTTTACTATAAGGAGCTAATGCAGAATGTACAGATGTGTCAAGTAGCAAAGCAACGTTCCCAATGCTGCTAATAAAATGACAGCCAATTGTTTCAAGTCAACGGTGGGAAAAGTTTTTATGTGCAACCAAGTGAAGAGTTGATCAGTTTTTCTCTTTCGGAGACATTATCATATCAAAAATTTTACTTGCCTAGGCCCTTCCACTTTAATGGGAAGGTTTTGAGGTAGCCTGTGAGGAATTAGCTAGCTGACCTCTGGAGGAGTGACAGAAATCAGCACAAGGAACTTGGTAGCAATCGGCTCAAGCAGTTGAAATGGGGACACAGGGCACCTCTGCTGGGTCACTGCTTCACTTCTCCCAGAAAGCAGTGCTGGCTGGGAGTCAGCACCACGGGAATGCAGCTTGGCTCCTGCTGTGAGAGAAGCTCTGACCCTTCCCCTCTTGCTCATCTCATCAGCGTCCCTGCCACTCTCAGTGCTTTGTGCCCCCCTTGCTGGCAGTCACGGTGACATTCCAGGCATCCTCTCCTGGTTCAGAGGAGAAGGGACTGTTTTGTACTGTCTCTGTTCTGCCTTCAGCCCAGGGGATGGAGCCTTCTAGCCCTCCACGGAGACAGACTAGGACTTTAAAAACTGTCTTTAAAACATCACATTTGTAACTAAAAGTAAAATGCCATTTCATTTGGTGGCCGTCTAAATAATGATTTTATAGACTGCCATTAAAAGTAAAATTCAGACAGGAGGAACTGCTGACTCCTGCTAAATCACAGAAATTTTAAGTTCTTTGAGGCAAGATGATGTCAATCTTTTATATGTCTGCAAAATGCCATGAACCTCTACAGCACTCTATAAATCATAAAGGGAATGATAGAAGCAAACAGGAGTTATGGCTTCGTATCTCCCTGGCAGATTTTGCCCTATGGATGAGGTAGCTTACAAAGCAATAATGAAATATTATCAGCAAAATAAAGTTTTAGTGGCTTTTTATTCTTAACAGCATTTTCCTAGCACCATGTCAATAGAAACGGAGCTTCATCTGGGACCAAAAAGTTCTGATTTGCATATGTTATCATGCAAAATGAGATTTTATTCTACCCTTGCCTTCAGAAACACTGAGCCATGCATAAGATCAGATCACAAAATTAAAACAATTTATTGTACTGGAAGTCTCTTCTGTTAGTTTTGGCCAAGTTCCCAGTGCAAGCGATTAGTGAAACCACAGAAATACTAATTAGCAGTGCAGGGATCCTCAGAACTTACCAGTGTTTGTGTGCAGGGTGTATTAACGAGTAGACTGACCATGCTCATCTTAATATTACTGTCTGCTCTGTCATTAATTACCAATTAAAAGTGGCAATCAAATGACCACTTTCTGAAGACAGAGAACACGGGAGCCCTCCTTACCAGGGCACACAGCCCAGCTCTTCCAAATGCAGGGCTGAGCAGCCAGCCTCTGCATCACCAATCTGCCAACTCATCCAGAGGATCCTGCATGTTCATGACATCATCCTAAGGATTCATGAAGTTTTCCAGCATTCTTTGCTTTCTCATCTTCTGAGTCTGATTAAATTTTCAAGCTTTTTCACCAGTCACAACAAGCAGAATCTTACTTTTATGTTTAAAAGCACATGGAACCCTTCTTCAAAATCACTTGACTTCCAGAGTTGGTGACATAGAATGTAAATATTTGAAAAGACATGGTGAAAAGTGCAAGGCTTGTCAATACACATCATCATCATCATCATCATCATCATCATCATCATCATCATCATCAGTACTTCATAAAACTTCTCTGAATATAACAGTACCAGCATTGTCCTAATTATTATGTTCAATAAGTAAAACTACATCTGAAATTAATCTCATTCATGTCATCTACAATGAGCCTACATATTATTCCTCTATAGCACTGAGGAAACTTCAGGAGGAGATCAACCAACTGCCCAAGGGCCAGATCAGGTAATAGTTTGATCCTGACCTGTCCCCTCATGATACAAGACACCATCTTGCATCTGGCCAGAAGTGAACATCAGTGTTCATCCAGAGACCCAGCTAAAGCTCTATTCAAAAGAAAAATAAGCCTCAGGTAGAGCATTCCTATGTTTCTATGTGCAAACGACTAAAGGTGAGGTGGCCCAGCCTTTTGGGGCACAATCTGTCCCCAGGGCTATACACTATCTAGCACCAAGCCTGTTATTTGCAAATATTAATAACCAAATAAAGCTCTGAATGGCAAGAAATCAAAAGTGATTAGCTATGAAGGGAAACAGGTTTGTCCTCATGTCATCAGATGAAGAGTTGTTTCCCAGCTCTTGTCAAACAACAGCTGCTGGTATCAATACAGGGGTTTCCAAAAGTGGTAGCACATACATTAAGAAAGCCCTGTAACATGAGGCCTTCAGAAAGAACACTTTCCACTTGGAAAAGCTGCTCAGGAAATGACAACCTAAATGGCAGCTCTCTAGAAAATATCCAAAAAGCTAATTAAAAGTCTCCTCCTGGACCTGGCCCTAACCCTGCCATATCCCAACTGCAATACACACTTCAGATTCCAGAAGGCATCTCCCACATAATGCTGTAGCAACCTACACTGTTGCCAGGAATAGAAGAGTACATCAGACTCCAGCAATTAAGTTTTTCTGTGCTACATAAGCTGGAGAATCACACCATGAAAAAAAGCAGCACAGGAAAGGAACAGGATGGATTACAGGCATCAGCATTAACTGATAAAAGAATAGCTTCTTTCTTTCATTCAGTAATATATTTGGAGGATTATAGCTGGTGCTGACAAAGAAAAATGTAGCAAGCAGGACTACAAATAAACCTGCAGTGAGCATTCATTTTGCCAGAGAGAGTTCCAAATTCCACTTGGGATTCACATTTCATAGAAAATTTCTACCTGGGTCACATACTTACCCTACAATTTAGGGTTAATGTGAACCTTTAAATGGAATTTTATTTGGAACAGGAGGCCAGATGGAGTTAAGGAAGGTCAGACAAGCCAAAATCATGTTAGTTTTGTATTTGAGCGTGAGGTATTGGTGGAAAAAAAAAAAAAGAATAAAGAACAAACTGGGGCTTTTGTGTGTGACTGTGCTTTGTTAAAAAGAAATCCTTATGTATAGTATAAAAGGTGCTAGAATCTAATCAACTGCTCACAGCAGGAATGCAGAAGTACCACTTACGGGGTGTAGCAGACTGACACAACCACTCCTGAACCACAATTACAGCTCACATCACCACAGCAGGTCTGTTGATGTCTGCTGCTGCTTGGGGGTGGAAGAAGAGGTGGAGAGAAGAAGTCCAGCAGGTATCCCCTCATCAGAAAAGTAAAACTTAAGGACTAACAAACACCAAGCCAAAAGTTTCACAAATCCACTGAATCACAAGAGGCAAAATACAAATTGTCCCACTGCAGGTGATCAACATCCCGTTCCATTCAACTGCTTGAAAGAAATCCTGCTCCCACCCATCCAGTTCTCAAGCTCTTTATGATAGTTAACTGTTATTATAGACTTTAAAGAAAAAAAAAAAAAAGAACAGAGAATTTGTTCTGTAAAACACAAAGAAAGGAGCCCTACAGTGTTTTTAAACAGTGTGGAAAGAATAAAGGCACCAATGCCTGGGCATCTCCAAACAAACAGGAATGTGCTGGCACTTTCACCTTCTAAGAACATATTGGACTTTTTTTCCTCTCCATGCACAGTTTTAAAACGTGCCTATCTTCACCTGGTGCAGCAATATGTGTAAAATAGGACTAACTGGGAAAACAGCTGACTGTGGATTGGCAAACAGGGAGCTGCAGCCCTGCACTTGACCCCTTCTGCTCCACTGCTACCCCCACAAAATGAAGGGGCAGTTCCTGCAGCCACACAAGACTGAGCCCATCTGCTCCAACAGCTTTATGCTCTGAGAAGGTGAGGAAATTGCTGTTGGTTGCAATCACCAAAAGTCTTTTTGATATCGTATCCCTGCCAGTCTTCTTCCCAGAGGTCAAGGACTGGTATTACCCCAGTGACTGCATCAGTTCACAAAGATCTGGACAGCTGCTGTTGTATCCCAGATGATAATTCCTCACCTGGAACTGTTACTGCTTAATGGTATCAAAAGAGAAGCAAAAAGTTTCCAAGGAACAAATGTTTGAATTAACTCAATGTAATATTCCTCTAATTTAGACATATCCCTCTGAGCTAGCCCAGCAGCCTGCCTGTCTTGACATGTGCAGTGAAAAAAACTCCACCATTTTCATTGCAGAATGACTGGTGGGCTGGTTTAGGAGTCTCTTTTGGAAGCACTGGAGCAGAACACAGGCAGGTCAGAGCCAGGCATCTCCCACTGCAGGCTCCCAAATGACTCTTCCAGCAGAGACATGAGATTTCCACTCAAAACAGCTGAGTATATACCATGAAAAATCCAATTTCATGCCAGCATGCTGCTATGGCATAGAATTAATATCTGCCACAAGAAAAATGGTAAAATACAGAAAAGACCAAAATGCCCCATCTCTCATGTTCTATCCTTTTTGGAAGGCTCTTGAAAGAAGTTCTTTTCTCCTCCAATGGGCTGGTCAGCAGGAAGGTGAAGGTGTCATCACTGATTAAATAACAGCTTTCATTATTAAAGCATTCACAGTCAAATGTTCCATAATTAGCATTTCCATTTTTATTTAATAATAAAAAAAAATTATTATCTACTTTCCTTTATGGCAAGGCTTGGGAGTGACAGATGATCCACCAGCTTATCTGCTGATTTTTAATGACAGCATTTTGCATTCATTATTCCCTACTTAAATCATTCTTTTTAAAAGAGGAATAACTTATTTCTTCCTCTTCCTCTTGTCACTAGAGAAATCAAATGGTACCCCATTAAGAAGAGTGCTTGGCTAACAAAAAGATACACCAGTCACAGATCAGAAAACCTCCACGGACAAAAACTGCCACAGAGGAAGAGCAAAACTAGGAATCTCCCACTACCTCCACTATCCCCTCACTGCTGGGGTCAGTAACTTCTAGAGTTAAATCTCTGCACTGAAAACTCCTAAGAGAAAACACCAAACAGTTCTTTTTGATTGTGCAGTGCTGAGCACTCCCTTGGTAAAGAGCTCAAACGGACTCAGCATGCTGGTGAGGGAAGGCAGCCACACTCCTGGCTGGCAGCAGCAGGGACATGTCCCTGGGGAAGCTGGGCAGCCTCAGTCTCCCCACAGCAGCAGCAGGAGCACAGTGAGATACAGTCTCAGAGAACAGTGCTTTGGGTGCTTGCTGCTGCTCCTCACACAACCCCAGCAAACATCAGGGAGGATCCATGTTCTCCTGCCCTCAGCTCAGGGCTGCTCACCATCCTCATACAGGTGAGCAACTAAAAAATGCACGTGAAGAAGAGCAACCCCCAACAACAAAGCTCCTCATGAGTTGGAAAGGCCAAGCTTTTGAATCCAGTGAGCCCAAGAACTTCAGAAGAATCAAAGCTGTTCATTAATAATAATTAAATAACATTTTTGCAAGATCAAGCTATTTGCAGTTGGTTTTAAGCAAACTTTTTTTTGCTAAAAGTTTAGCAATTTGCCTTAATGACTGCAACATTTCACAGCAAACCCCGTAACAAGTATCCTGGGAAAATCCACATAGACCAAATTGCACAGAAAAAAACCAACAGAAGTAGCTTTCAAGTACCCATGTGCAAGTGCCCAAAGACAGTATGGCCAAGTGTATCATCAAACCCTGCCCTACATTTTCAGGCAGGTGACAAGGGGGACATAACTCTTCCCCAGTGACAGGCCTGGGGAGATGAGCTGGTAATCCCTCCTGACGGAAGATGTTCCCTCTGACAGAGAAGCTGCCATGGTCAAAGTGCTTCCCAGTATTTTGCTTCTTGCTACAGCATTTTCCTAATGAGCAGCACTCCCTGGGAGGTCCGTGTTTTATCTCTGCCCTTTCTGCACTGGCACAACCTGCCCTCTGGAGTGGCAGAACCACAACACCCCAGAGGATCCAGGATCAGTCACAGATTCATCACAGTAATGACTGTGTGATGGCTCTCAGATGAACTCAGAGTTAACTTCTTAGGTAACTTCTAAGTTAACACTTCAGGTTTTTCTCACAGAAATGGTGAAGTTTAAAGGAGACAAACAAAAAATACCACAAAAATACCATACTAACACTGACAGAAGCATCAGCCAATATTTACTTTTTCATTTTACAAGAGTTTATAACTTTATAAGTCAAGCAAAGCTAATGCTGGGATGTTTTATTATATTTGGTTTTCAAATAAATCAAGGTAACAGAATTTTTGCTTGTCTAGCAACAGCACCTCCTAACAATAAAATGAGTTTAAAGTTTGGCTAAATGCCTAATAAATGAGTTGTTAGCTTTGTACTTTAATGCACTGGCTGTTAAGTAAGCAAGTCAACACACCTCAAATGGAATTCATATGTGTGCAGAAGGTTCTGCTGCAAGTCCAACTCATAAACTGGTGAAGGTGGGAATTAAACATACCTCAGATACCAGCCCCATAATTTCACATTCATTCAATAATCTTTTTCCAGTCCTATTACATTGAAGAACAATCTAATTATGGCACTTAAATCTCTGTGTACAGTTGCCAAAAATAAATTCCATAGAAACACTTCCAGTATACTCAGAAAGGTTTCTGCATTACAGAAGATTTCAGTTTCTGCTTTCCACAATATAATGCCTCCCATTATATATAACATGTACCATCAAGACTTATATATTCCATATATTGCTGTCTCTAGTTGCTGACTCTAAGTACCTCCTTTATCACTATACCTGTCATCAGCAGAACCAAGGCAGGTACCAAGCACATACTTCAGTGGCACCCTACATAAAGGTGATCCTCTGAATCCAGACTTAAGTTTGCCAAAGGAATAGGTTTTTCATCTGGAACTATATAAAAATGCATAATATTTACAGAAGAATGCTTTAAATATGTAATATTTCTAGAGAATGCTTTTGTGGTATAATGGTTTTCATCATGTCTTCTCCTCCCTCTGTAACCTCTGTAAAGCTCACTGAAAGTTTCTCATCATGAAGGTGGTGTTAGGTATCTAAAGGTGCTGCACAGGTACCTACATATGTGCAGACCCTGCATTTCTAAGAAGAACTATGGCTAAGAATCATGTTTTCTCAATATTCAGACCAGTACATATCAAGGAAAAGGCTTCTTCAAGTCTTAAGTTATCAAGAGAGGAAAAAAAATGTGTTAAATTATATATATACCCTCAGATCCAACATACAAACAATTGTGTTCCTCAAGTCACAAGGTCTGTTATGAGAGTGATGTGTTCAGCAGCCTGGGCTTCATCACTCAGTCTGAAGGTACCAGTTGAGCATGGCTGGAACCTACACAAGTGTCTGTAAAGCCCTGGACATGTTCCAGGAGTGGAGAGATGTTTGTGATGGATCTCCTGTGGTAGCTCACCTTATCATTACAGCATCCTGCACAGGAAACACCAGAGGATAGCAGCAGAAGCTCAAAGCCACTGACTCTTGAGTATGTCATCACTCCCTTTGGCAGCCAACGTGGAGAGAGCAGGGCAGGCTCCAGTGGGTGAATAACTGTTGGAGCAGTTGCTCCCTCATCAGCATGCATTTCAAATTTGCTCCCAGCCTCCCTGCTGTATACTTGCAGTCCTAATTATGCAGACTACCCTACCCTGAAATTAAACTTTCCCAACTGTTACATCAATATTAAGATTCACATCTAGGACTGATACACCCAAAATGAAGCTAATTAGGTCAAAGTTAAGAAACAAGATCCATTTCAGAATGATTTGGCTCATCTTTCAAAATGAAATGTCACTCAGAATAGGTTTTGGATCAGGTTCTGTGGGCCACGCTTGGGAAGAGTTGAAGACAATTCTTTGCACATGTGTTGCTACCTTCAGAAAGAGACCAAAGAAACAGGGAATTCCACTGATGACTTTTTTTTTCCCTCTTTAGCTCCACATTATATGCAAAAGCAAAGCCAGGTATTAAGTAATGGCTTCCATGTTCCTTATACCACTTAAGCTGCCAATAAAGGAAAAGGAGTTTTAGTTCCTCAGTCCCTTGCTCACCAAGACAAGCCAAGTTTGAAGCTTTTTATGTGTCATATCTACCCTGCAGAAAGACAATCTGTAACTAGAGGCTACTCCACTCAGCAGGGCAGGTAGAAAATGAAACTTTTAGAAGATACAAAAATATTTTCCCATTTCACTGCATGTGAACTAAAAAACCCCAAACCTGTCAGAACCAATTTTCTGCATATTTCTCTGGATTTACACATGAAGTTTTCTACTAGCTGGCAAGTCAAAAGATCTTTATCAGGCATGAATTTTCTAAGTCATTTTCACGCCTCTCATCTGCTGAATCCAGGTGAGTATTACTGACTTCTTCCAACAAGGCATTCCTCATTTTCCAGAGTTTCAAGACAACAGCATATTTACTTTTGGGGGGTTCCCTGCTGCACTGGGCAACAGTTTTTCCAGCTGCCAAAGGTAGTTCAAAAAGATATCCTTGGGTCATAATAAAGATACCATAGCAGCACCACAAGGATGGCATCACAAGAGTCACCAAGTCACAGCCTTCTTGGACTGGTAAACTGGAGCCAGGGAACAATTACCTGGACTACCAGTCAGTAATCCCTCTGACCCATCTCTACTGGAGTCTTTGCCAGAGCAGCAGTGTGTCTAACTGAGAAAGAAAAAGAAACAGCCATCCAAAAGAGCTGGCTGGCCAGGAGGAATTCTCATGGTTTCCAGGCTATTAGGCTCCCCACAGGAGATGGACAGACCATTTCATTGTTCTTGGCCTTGAATGGAAAAAAAAAAAAAAAAAGGGGTGGGGGGATGAGGGAGAGGAAATCCCTCCACAAAAGACACTTTCCTATTTGATCCTAGAACCACAGCTTTCTACTGTACATTGTCCCTCCTACTGCTGTTAATTTCTCTATTATTTTTTATGTCCCCTCTAAGCTGCTGTGAGGTGTCAGAGCTTTTATCTTACAGAAACATTTCCAAGCAGGCTTGAGTTCTTTTATACAAAAAGGCATAGATGTGAAGAATAAAGGTTAGTTAAAATTCTTATAACTCAGGTTTTCTTTGTATCTCTATTGAGTCATTTATGTTTGAAAAATGTGTGTGGATGCTTCTCACTGGAACACTCTTTACACAAAGCAGAACAGACTCCATCATTCATAATAGAGGTCACAACCTTAAAACTGGTGTATTAAAGATAAAATCCTCTTCATCAATGGCTCAAGAGACAGAGTTGTCTTGGGGTCTAGCCAAAGGCCAGAGAATGAACTCCTGCAGGATCTATAGGCCATGTGCACTCTCCATTCAAAGCACATTTCTTTACCCATGACACCTCTGACCTAAGGAAAGCAGCAAGTGCATAAGAATAGGAGGGAAACACCCAAGCCAGTAACTGCACCACACAGTCTATGACTTCTTCTCACACCTCAAGCTCCTCTATTTTTCATTTCAAACCCTTCTTTTCAAAGCAGCTGAAGTATGACTTCATGGTGGAAAGAGGCCCTGGGTAAGTCCAACTACTTCACCTCCATCAGACTAGTCTGGCAGGGGGTGACAGCCATCAGATTGCTCTTCCCCATCATCTCAGCTTTTCTTCCTCAACCATTCTCAAACCTTTCCTGTCTGCTTTACACATCTTGTGTTCCATTGCTCCCCCTGCTCCTCTTACTCATTCCCTGTAGTACTATGTGAACTTAATGGCATCCAGCCCACTGTCATTGCATGGGCCTAAAATAAGACAGAGCAAGGCTGGCTGGCTCTCCCAATTCCTGATCCTTGGTGTAAAGCAAACATGCAATTGATCTTCCGTCAGCCAACTGCTGCTGCTGATGGCACTTGACACGCTCAGTGTCCTGGGGCCAAGCAAGTTCCTTTGGCAATAAACACATGAGAAGGTGTTTCACTGCATGTCCTGCTGCCTTCCCCAGCAACTGCTGTGTGGACAGCAGGCTCCAGCCACACACCTTTCATAGCCTTATTTCTCTTACAGGAGCAACCAAACCCCTCACTGTGGCTCCAGCATAGCCTGTGCTGCACTGACCCAGAGCACAGACACTCCAGATCCAGCCAGGCCAAGTCACTGCAGCAGTCAATCAGCTCATCAAGCAGCCAGGCTCTGTTCTGCAGACAGTGGGACTCTCTGCACCACCCGGACCTTTGGTGATGGCCCAGGAGCTGAGGGCAGCACAGGACACAGCTTGTCATTCTGGAGCAGAGTGGTGGGGAATTCAGTGCAGAAACACCTCCAAAGAGCTGTGGGGCACCCTCCAGTCTGCAGCCAGGAATCCTCACAGCACTCGGGGGGCTTCCAGCAGGAGCTCATTGCCCTTGGGAAAGTGGGGACTGGAATGTGGAGTGGGGAAAATGGTATTTCCCACACTAAAGGGCTAGGAGTGTCAGAGCTGTCTGTCAAAGTGAGGGGGGAGAGGAGAGAATCTCAACTCTTATTTTGGAGACTTAGCCAAAGCTTTAAGAACAAAACCAAATGACACATCTTTGCTCAGTTGATCAGCAGCTCCAGTAACACATATTTACTTTACATAAATATATGCACATATCTTAACTGGCAGCCAACTTTACATCTTCTTTTGAGTGATATTTCTGGTTCAAAGGGTATTCCCAAGCACAGAAAAAGAAGTGAATATTTTCAAATAGGAGGGTCTATTTGCATACCTATAAATACAGGAAATATCTGCTTTTCCTGATTTAAAGATATACATATACACACACAGTATAATTACCATTTGATAAAGTCATTTAAAATAATTGAATTCTGTAAACACCTCTTAAAATGGTAATGAAAAGGAATAATCTTTATAATCTTTTTTTTTTTTTTTCATTCAAGTTTAAAGATAGGTGATGTCAAAAGCCAAGCAGATGAGCTGGGCTGCATCAATTATAAAAATAGAAATTTCCAAGAAACAGAATATATTCTTCCGAGGACACTTGGAAAAATTCCCTCTGAAGATTTCACCCTCCCTACTTCTGCATTCTGAGAGTCCCTCATGCAAGTGTAATTTATGCAGTGATGGATATCCTGAGAGATGAAAGCTGTATTACAGACATGGAGGTAAAATAATCCCTAAGTGAAAAGAACCAGTTTTGTCTCAATAGCAATATACTCAGCACTGAAGGTAAAATCATTTTCACTAGCTTAACTAGTTAGCATAAATATTAACTTTGCCAGTTAGCAGAAATACAACCTTTCTGATTCAAGTACTAGTCAAAGAATCAGACTATCCTCACCTGGTAATAATCCAATACAATTTAATGACAGTTTTCCTGGGTAAGGAAAATGATCTCTCCATGCACTCCCTTTCAAGGCAGATGTGCAAATCTCTGGGCTAAGTTTTTGTGTTTGTGCTGTCTTGTCTCTCCTGAACCAACAGCCAGGTCACATTAAATTTTTGCTCCTTAGCTTTCCAGCAAGGAGACACTGAGCACCATGAAATACATCACATTGTGAGGCCTTCTGAACAAAACCACAGAAACTCAGCTCCTGCTCACCAATGATTTCAAATAACCTGAGCCTGTAAAATGCTAAATCACTCAGGCAAAGTTCCTGCACTGCCCATTGCTGTGACTCTCAGTGCTGAGTTAGGAGGTACTCCAGCCTGCCAAAGATGGACTACGCTCCCAGGGCATTTTTTCAAGCCCTCCTGCCCTACTCCTACTGCAGCCTAATTTGTGGTATGTTCCTGAGATGCTTCCAGAGAACTTGGAGGTGCAAAGGACAGAAGAATTGAAACGCTTAGTTCATCTTTTGGCAAACACAGTGGAAAAAGCCTGCATGGTCTTTACAAAAATAGATCCATTTCTGGAAGCCACGAAGGATTTACGTCTGGTAGACTCCCAGATTTTGGCTTTGTATTTCAAAAGCATTTTTTGCAATAATTCAACATATAGTCCTACACCCCAGGGTAGGATCCCAGCCCTTCACAAACACAGCTATTCCATATGAAGTGCTGGGTCCCAGCTGCAGGCACAGTGCAAGAGTATTTGTGCTCAAAGTAGAAACTGTGTCTGAAAGAAAGCACACTGCTGCTTCAACTAACCCTACCACACAGATGCACTGAGTTCTGCCTGAAGGAGGGAACAGGAGGGAGAATAAATGCAGAGGCAACAAGCAATCTTCTTGCTCAATGAGCTCCCAGAAAAGTCCTTTGAAATGGCAGCAATAAGAGCAAAGCAAAGCTCCACACAGATCAGAATAGATGGGAGCATATATACCTGTGTGTGTACATTTAGAGTAAGCCTCTTCTTTTTAGGCTCTTTATTCAACTACATTATCAAAAAGAGGTTCTAAAAGCAAGCTTATGGGACTACTAAAGAGGTGAGTCTATGAACATATTCCTAACAAAAGACACTCTGGAAAGCTTTAATCTATGAATTGTGACAACCTTGGACAAAATGGATTTTTAATAGAATATAATGTAAACTGCCTGAAACATTGTGATAAGGAATTTTTTTTAAGTAATGCACAGAACAGTCATGATGCACTCTGCATGAAAGGAGGAAAGGTCTTAATTTAAAGCATTTTAATGAACACTCAATTTGCGTAGGGAAATGTGAGAAATGAAGATGAAAAACTCAGGATACCGATAACACTGCAGAGGGGAGAAGGAGAAAGATTAGAAAAGTAAGCAAATTTGAAAAGGCTCCAGCTGATAACACTGGCTAAAAGGAATGCAGCCTGGATTACCAACATGTCACAGTCCAAAGCCACTGTTCTCCTCACAGGCAGTGTCTGTCCGGGCTCTTATCAGAGCTGCACACTGGGAGAGAGCAACCGAAGCACAAAGCGGTGAGAACAGAGCTGAGGGCAACGGGACAGCAAGAGATTTTGGTGAAAGCAGCTGGGACTTGCAGCAGTTTCTCACTTTACCCATCCTTCCAGAGCTGTGCCAGGGCTCTCTGCCCCCTCGCAAAGCCCAAGGGGGGCTGCAAATCTCGGCCAGCAGAGAAGAGCAGCTGGGCTCAGAGGCTCAGCCCTGGCTGTCGCTTCCCCAGTGCCCGTGTGACGCCAGGCGAGGCAGCAGCACTGAAACTGCTGTCCCAGGGAGACAAGATTCTGTTCACCGAGAGCCTGCTCTGCAATCAGATTGATCCTGCACTCTCACTCGGACATAAACTGCCTTTAATGAAGTTCCTTGAATTGCTAAAAGGAGGAAGGGTTGAATCGGGTCTAGTGATTGTTTTGCCACATTGATCTTAACAGAAGCAAGTTCAGGCCTCTGCTAATTTAAATGAAACAGCAGAACCCCCAAATAAACACTTGGCATTCTTCAGAAGAAACAAGAGGGGCACCATTATGACCAAAAAGGCACATTAAAGTAATGATCAAAGTTAAATATTTACTCTTAGCACTACAATATTTGCAAATCTGGAAAGGATCTTTCAGCAGTTTCTATTTGCATACTTTAATTAATCCAAAAATATTAAACCAATCTCACAAAGGAAAGGGTCAAAGTACTCATTAACTCGAGATTCATTGCTTTTGTGCAATTTAACAGTTCAACACAAAGCAAAAAAAATCAGTTTTAATAAAAAGTAAGTTACTGTGACAGGTATAATTTCATGGATTAGTGAAACCACATGCAAGGCAATAAGTTTCAGTGCTCATCCCATTTTTTGCCTAACTTCTAAAAATAGTTGTTTAATTTCTAGAAAACGTCTAGAAAATTTAATTTTCAACACCAAATGATCTTCAGTTTTCCTTTAACCTCAGCATTTCTCTTTCAAATTGATGGCTTTCCACCTTGCTCTGAACAGATCAGAGGTCACAGTTGTTTTGGTGAAAAGACAACCTGTCTGCAGCGTTCAGCAAAGAGCAGACACTGCACAACCACCCAGAGCAGCTGCCCCAGCTCGAGCAGGTTGAGATTTCACTGCTGTTACCATCAGGTGTCACCGTGCTGCTCCACAAGTGCAAAGGTTCCCCTCCAAGCCACTGTCTCTGCTGACTGAGCTCACCAAAGGGACTCCCTGGCTTCTTTAACAGCTTTTGGAGGAACTGGGTAATCTTGCCAGGGTTTGGAGACAGAGCATACAGTGCCAAATCCAGCTGCCAGTGCTCTGCTTTGTCTGTACAGTAGCCCAGCAAAATAATGATGGAATGGGGATAGAATGTCCTACCTCACAATCTCAGAATGACAATTTTGATAAATGCACTTGGAAAACAAGAGGGAACTCCCTCCCATCCCCTTTTTTTTAAGTGAAGGAGAAGAATTGCACAGAACAGCTAATGAACTGAAAGGTTTGCCTAGCATTTCATGCCAGAAAGCTCTGAGGCACTTCACTTAAGCAGAGACAGTGAGCAGGGAATCTCCTCCCCTCCCTTCCCTCCTTTCCAATGCAAATGTCTCTGTCCCACTCAGACACCTCCACTCTGCAACTTTGCTGGAGAGAAACAGGCAATTTTCCCTTGCTGTTCATCAGGCCTGTTTCACACACCCCAGAAGACTCTCACCTTAGCAGCACCTACTTATCCCTGGAGATAAAGAGCAAACTCAAATAGCTTTCACCTCAACATTTGTATTGCAGGTACCCAGAGCTAGATGGGATTTGTTTCTCAAAAGCAGTTTCAGAAACTAAAGAGGGTAGAAAATCTATTTGCACTGCAAACCTCTGGCAACAATCTTCCCGTGGTTGTTCCTTCAGATGGTCTAAACAATTGCTAACAAACATTTTTATCCCTTACAGGAGCTTTCAGAAAAAGATGGATGCAAAAGACTCCTCAAATACAAATTTTGCCATAAAGTTTTGTGATTTCCTAATTACACTACAATTTCGAGTTAAATTTATGTACTTTAAGCCTAGAGTAACTGTGTGATGATGGAGAAAAATTGCTTGTATTGTAAAATACATAATGCTGACTAACAATGGAACTTTCTCATTACCTTTGCTATAGTTTGTGAGGCATTACCATAACAAACACACACAGCCTTCACCAGCCACTTCATAGACTCTCATAGGTGTTTTGCAGCAGTAATGAATAGCACTTAATAGCTATTACTTTCATAGCTTTTTCAACTAAGAAAGACAGCATTGTCCTATAGTGCTTTCAATTATTATTCATATTTCTCTGTTTTCATCTATTTCTGTTGGCTTTTTGGCAACAGGAATTCTCCTGCTGCCCTGAAGGCGCATGAGAAGCAAATAGGAGCCAGGACTAGCTGGCTGCCTCCAGCTTAACTAGCTAATCTGCTCCAGAAGCTCAGAAGTGAAACCAAAAGGGAGAAAGTTCTCATCAGATCACCTCCAGCTTCTCCAAGGAGGCTGAGAAGGATGAATTACTATTAGAAGAGCAATAGGACTCACTGCAGAAGGCATTGCCCGTGTCTCGCAGCACTCGGCAGGGGTTAATGTGGAGAAGCACTCGGGCACCTACCTGCTCTGCGGGTCCGGGTCGTTGTGCACGCAGGTGACAGTGGCTGCGCTCCTGGCGCTGTCCGTCTCCTCCTGAACCCCCCACTGGTCTGCATCGCTGACCCTGATGTCCATGATCTTCACGCCTGGAGCTGTCCTAGTCCTGTTGGGGAAGAGCAGAGACTGCTTCAGTTACAGCCCCCCTCCAAATCCACTCAAAGAGCTACACGAGGATGGGGAATGTTCCCTCTGCCATTAACACCGGACGGATGTGTTGCAACTCTAAGTGACTCTGCTTTGAAAATATAAACTGGGTCCAATCACTTTCAAGAGATGAAGTATGAGTTTCATCATGTGAAAAGCCAGTTAATTTTCAGCTTGAACAATGTGGAGAGAATAAAAATGCTTTCTGCTCCACTGGCACCAGTTTGGTACAAATGAAACAAATGTGACTAAGCAGAAGTTGATTTAATTTGTTGTGTCTGTCCTGCAGTTGAAGATGGAGAACCAGAGCACTGGGATATGAAATACATCCTCCTGCCCACAAACCTTGGGGAGAGAGATACCTTTCAATAGTAGGGCAATCTGCATAGAAAAAAAAATGTGTTTCAGTGCTCAAAGACCATAATGCAGGCAGAACAGAGAAGGAATACATTATCCCAGATCCAGGACTGAAAATAATTACACCACTGTGGTGGGATCTATCAAGCCAGGCACGTCAAACTCTTGCTGCTGAAAATAATACAATGCTGACATGGAAAACCTTTCTTTCCTAAGCACTGTTAGAGCCTGAAAGCAGTTTGGTAGTTGGGAAATGTCACCGTTTTTTTGGCTTAAAAATAAAAAAGTCCACGCTTCAGTGAGGCTCAGAGTGAAGAACAGATTGCCAAGGAATAGGAAACAAACTGGATTTAATAGCAGGGATTTTATTTGTGCAGCTTGACTCCTGAAACAAGGCTGGGATTTCAACAGGAGTGCTGCAGACATGCCTGGAGAACTATTAGGCAGAAAGCAACTGCCTTAGCACCACGTTCACCACCACTGTGACTACATTAATTAAAAGCAAAGCCAAGAGGGACCTCTTAGTTGGATGGTGGAATGAAACAGCACTGCTGAGACCCAGAGTGTTACTTAACAGTGAGATGTGATGGATTTGCCCCGATGCCTCGTGGCCAGTTGGTGCTCACATCTCATTATTAAGATTTTCCTTTAAGTTCTGGCTGAGTTCATGGGTTTGGATCAAGTAACTTCAAGGCTCAATGGGTGGTCTTTTCCTCAGAGAAGGAATTAATTCATCCTGCTTTTATGATATCCTTTGCTTTTATGATATCCTTATTTTTGCCTGTAAGGCTCTACTGACTTGATGGGCCAAATTCATGCCTGGCATAATCAATCTGATGAAAAATGTTTCCTGTAAGGAGAGTATTCTGCTTGATATTTTTCTAATTGTCCTTTTCATGTTTCTCCACAGACATTCATATCTCCAAACCACATGCCTCAAAGCTGATGTGCCCCTTTCCTATCATCTCCTCTTCTTTTTTTCAGAGGAACATTCATTTATTCTCTAATAATTACAGTGGACCAAATAACTCCTGCAAGATACCTACATGGCTTTACTTCAGACTGACTTGTAATTTACATGAGATAGAGAATTAGGCCTTCAGCAAATAATTCAATATTTTTTTTTTATTGGACTTAGCCACACCTGAAAAGAAAAAATCATTATTACCTGCCCAATAAAACCAAACCAACCAACCAACAAAAGCCCCAAAAACCAAACCAACAACAAAGAATCCACAAAAATCCAAACAAACAAAAACCCAAACAAACAAAAACCAAACCAAACCTGAAAACCTCTACTTGTTAAATTTTCTTTTTTTCCCAGCCAAAATGATGTGTTTTTTAACAAATTTGCCTGCCCACCACCCCCTCAATTTCCAATGTTTGAAGCCTCTAGCCTTCCTTTTCACCCAAGTCAAAGCCCTGGTTAATTAAAGGTGAATTGAAGGGCAGTAGATGCTGGGGCTGGGGGCAGGGAACGAGACACAAAGGACAGCTGAATTTCACCCATCATTTCAGGATTCATCAGCCTTTTTCCATCTGTCAGAAGCTTATTATGTCCTCCTACACAGCTTTTGCACTACAGATATCTTCACTCTGCAGCATTTACTTCCATCTACTCTGATCTGAATCGAGCAGGTTGGTTCACCCCAGTGATGGGGAGGAGGAGGAGGAGACTGGCACAGCCCCTGCCACACTCCAGCAGGCTTCAACCGTGCAGGGCCCTGTGCAGCTCCCTTCATGGACGCTGGAGCTGCTGCTCTTCTTCACCTTCATCAGGGGTCCTCACACAGAGCAACAGCCTCAAGTATCCACATCAATCTCCATGCCTGGCTGCTCCAGCCCTTCCAGACACTCTGCACTGGCCTTCCCTTTTGGGCCAAGCCCTCAGCTGTGTCTACTTCCCACAGCCAGGGGCTTTGCTGTTTCTTCTCTAATGTTTGGGTACAGCTATGAGACACTCCTTGCCTGTCTGGACATCAGCTGAGACTCCTGCTGCCTCTCCTGTTGGCTCACCCCTTGGCTTCTCCATCAGGGAATCGTCCCTTAACAGGAGGTCTTTTGGTTTCTGGCGATGCTGTCTTGTTGCCTGTGCCTACAGCTTTTGCTTGCTGCATGTCTGCTGCCTTGCTGGGTGAGCATCAAGTGAACATCACTGACTCTGCTCCCCAGCTGCCTCCTCCAAAATGGCATCAGAACACTGCATTTCCCACAAATTTCCAGTCTGATCCCCTACAACGCATCTGCTCTGGTGGGCTGAGACAAGATGGCATTTTGCATTTTTGGATATCAGCAGAGCCAGGAAGGTTGAAAGAAACTGAATTCATCTTCTCACTTTGGAAAAGTCAAGAAATTCAAATGAAACCAGCCTACATATGGGAGGTTTGAGTCTACTGTTCTTCAGATAAGTGATTCATATCTTTAAATCTGCCCGCAAGCTCCACGGGCACAAGAATTATTCTAAGTCCTGGGGACTGAGGCTTTGCAAAAGCATAAGAAATTCCTACTAGAGGTGACATTAACTGAAGACAGGATGGTTACTGGCTAGTGTGTGAGCCCAGGCACTGGGCTTAGTGCCCTGCTCTGTGCCAGGCTTCAATTACAAGCTTGGGTGGATCATTTAGTTTTCTTACATCTCCCTTCTCCACTGATAAAATACTGAGAAATGCTGCTCTTCCAACTCAAAGGGAGCTGGTAAGGATAAATATAATTGCTTGAGAAAAATCTGACGTCCTTTATATTTACCAGCTGGCAAAAATTCTGCTATCTCTGGGCTGGAAAACATGCAAACAACCTACTCAAATATTTTACAGAAGCATGACCCAAGAAGCAACTCTTACCACTAAGATGGCCTAATTTTGTAAAGATAATTGTGAAACTTGAAAAAAAAAGGAAGGGAAGAAAGGAGCAAAACATGACAGCCAATTGGAAATTGGGAAACACTGACATTTCATTTCCATGAAATACTTGCTTTCTGAAAACCATCATTTTCAGATGGAAAACTCCTGTTAAAAAGCACTTGGGCAGCCAGGCACTGTCTGCCTCACACCTGAGGGGATGGCTCCTTAACCAGGGTACTCCTGAAGTGGCAGAGGATGCCCAGCAGAAAGGTGCCATCTCCTTTTGTGGCACTTCCACCCCTCAGATCTTACAAGGAGGTAGCTGGGGGCTCGGAGCGAAGTGTCAGAGCTATCCAGGGAATCAGTGCAGTGGAACCAACCCCTCTTCTCCAGCTATAAAGGCAGAGCAGAGGAAGCTGCTTTCAATTTCAACTGCAAAATGCACTTGGTATCTCTGGCAGTGTTTTTTTCCCTGAACAGTGTATCCTCTATTTACTGTAGGATATAAAATGGAAACGTGACAGACTGAATGGAGCAAGTGAGCATCAAAGTCCCCAGCCTGGCAACTTGGAACAACCAGAAACTCCTTTAAAATGAAATCCCAGCGACCCCCTGAAACCTCTTCTCTCAGTTCCTACAACAAAAGGAAAGAAGATGCAAGTCATCACCAAGGCTGGGAAGTAACTCAAGGGTTGCAGGAAGAATTTCAACAGCCAAGCACTCAGTGGTGCAGGTACTTCCAGTGCCTCCCAGTCACCTATCTGCAAAACCTGGAAGGTAAGGGCCTGCTCACAAGGCACCCCCAGCAATGCTCCCAGCAGCAGTAGTTGGGAAGTAAAATCTTGGCACAAGGAACTTTACAAGAGAAACAGAAGGAAAAGATATTTAGAAAATAAAACAGGAATGCGTTCTCAGCAGATGGAAAATGCTCCAAAGGATGAGGGAAAAAAAATAAAGACTTTCAGAGCTATTTTAGAAATCCTCTTCTCCCCCACCCCATGGTGGAAAAACGTGATCCGAGCTAAATTCACTCCCAGTGACGTACCAATAATAACAGTTTGGAGAACAGATTTCATTGGTAATTTCCAACCATTTCTGTCTTCAGCCCCTCAATGGGCATTTTTAGCCCAATTAAAAATAAAATCATTATCCTTCCCCTACAGGAAATCCAAGCTACAGACCAGTTTAGTTAACTTGCCTAAAATTAGAGTGTGTCTGCAGAGGCAGGAGGAGGGGTGAAACACCCCCATTCCCGGGCTTCACTTCAGCCAGACACTCCCACCCACCCTGAGAGCAGAGCAGAGCAGAGCTGTGCAATCCCCAGCCCTCACAGAGCAGTTTCCTTATTTGAAGAATTGCACAAACAGCAAGCAATTAGCTCTGAACAAGGACCCTGGGGAGGTTCTAGTTAAAATACATGTGTTTTAAGATACATTAAAGCCAAGTACTAGAAATGAAAATAATTGCTGAATTCAGACTTAACATCTGGGGACTTTTGGGGGGTAGGCAAGATGGGCAATGCTTCTGTATAGTAAGGAATACAAGCATCCCTGTATAGCGGGGGGGAAGTAAATGGAGTTTGTTGGTAGGTACAAGGAGAAGAGGGTATGTGATTCATAGCTGCCACAGCCAAGTGAATTCCATGGCATTTGGGAGGGAGGCACAGGCAAAAGTTCATTGAACATATGACAGCAAAACACTGTTAGAGCAGATGGAGGGCTGAGGTGGAACCAGTACCCCCTAAGAGGCACTGTCCCACTCTCTGTGTCTTCCTTAACTTCTGGAACAAAATTCTCCATGGATAATCCAGAAATATGCAGACACAGTCCCCCAGCAAACACATGGCAAAGCCAGGAATTACACCTAGAGCTGTTAAAGAATATTTAGAGATCTTCACTATAAACCCACTCAGATCTTCTGCTCCTACCATAGAGCCTCTAATAACAGAGACGAGCCTGTGGGCTGTGGGCTTTCTGCTGCTGTGGTAAGTACACCACCATCCTGCACGGCCTCCCCTCTTATGAAAGTCAGATTTACAACACCTCAGGGGACCAGGTCCTAAATCTTCACAAACTAAGCAAGTGTTTATTTTCTAAAGTATTTTTCCAATAAATTCACTTCTTTGTACTTTTGTATTTTAAAAGATCTGTTGCACATTTTAAGTTCAAACTATTTTCCCATCAAATTCTCCTGAACGTAGCAACCCTAGGCCAGCTGTGTTGGTTTCCATGACTCCATACTGATGTCACTGTAAGTACAGCTATCTAAATATGTAAAATACACACCAAAATACACAAAGATCCTGCAAAGATCCAAGCCCTCTACAAAAGGTCACAACTAATATGCTGCTTTACTGCAAAGTGAAACAAGCAGCCTGCACTACCCCCTGGAGAGGTGTAGGTAGATGGCAGGCAGATGGCAATGAGGACCAGACAGCAACTGCAAGGCATCAAACAAGACACACCCCGAGTAAAAGGGTTTAACTCGTGATACCAGCAGTAAAAATATCAACCTGGCCCTGACATGATGCCAGTGGCAATAGGTGTTACCAGTGGAACCAGGCAAGAACTCAAGGTGGGCCCAAAACAGGCGATGTTTGCCCTTGGGGATGAAGACAGCTCAGTATTGAAGAGGCAGCAACTTCCACAGTCAGCTGGAGTTTTACTTAGGATCCGACCTCTGCATTTCATCCCTGCTAAAAACTCCTGCAGCAACTGCCCCTTCACTCAAGCCCAGAGCATAATTGGCCCAGACACGTCTCCAAAAGCAGACATGGACATGATGAGCTCTGCCTGCCTCGGCCCTGTTTGCCCCTGAAATGCCCCCTGCTGCAGGATCAAAGCTTTCTCAGCCACACACCCCAAGAAAATGCCCTTTCTGTACCTCAGGACCACAGCACACTCTCACCTTTACAGCATAAGAGGAAATTTGCCTTTCCCTCCCCCCAGTAGATCTCAATTTCCCTCTGCAGCTGCTATTTTCATATAACCTTTTGTAGCTGTCTTATTGAACCCTGCCAAGCATTTGGGGATGCAGTTTGATAAAAGCAGCTATTTACTGTTGTATATCAGAGTATCTCCATCCAACACACACTCAAGAAAGTCAATGTCAAAGCACTGGCTGGGGCAAAGCAGACAAAATAGGTCCAAGTGAGCAGAGTAGGGCAAGGCAGGAACAGTCATGGTGGACAACAGGAAAAAAGCTCAATTCAGACAACTGAAAAGCCTTTAAAGATGCAGAATGGTACAATTTCCACTCTCCTGCAGAAAAAGGTGAAGCTATCAACACATTTTTTTTCTTTTCAGCTCATCAAATGTTTCAAAATATGCTAAGCATCAAGCTCACTAGCATATTGGATTTTGAATAATGAAAAGAGTAAACAGGATTTTAATTTGGATTCTGACAGTAAAGTGCTTTCCATGTGATAAATTAACTATTAGGGAAGATAAATTAACACAACCTACCCTTGAGTGTGATGGCTTATGATTTTGAGGAAGCTTTTACAGAACCATGATCAAAATAGGGCAGGATGAATAATATGGGATGATGGTGGGGGGAGTCTTTTAGCAAAATTGCTCCCTCCTCCTTTTCAAACTGTATGTATAACTCAGCTGAAAAACTGTGGCACATTTTCTCAAGAGCTCCCCATTTTTCCTAAGAATATCTAAACATTTTAGGAGAGATCTTCATCTGGTCTAAGCCACCAGAGATTGATGAGCTTAACAGTGATTGTTTAATATTGAAAAGTTACATTCTACATCCATGAAGAAAGGTTAGAAAAAGAGGTGTCAACCCTTATGAAGTTTTTTGAAAGGAAAGAATCTAACTTCCGTGGTGACACTGTGCATTTGTGCACAGAAAAACTGTACAGATACTGCATGGCAAGATATTTCTGTAATTTCCCAGTAGGTACTTAAAGCTGCAGGTCCAAGAGTTCTGTAGCAATTGGCATTTTCCTAACTAAAACTAAAAGTCAAAATTTGAGTCCCCCTGAAAACACTGCTGTGGCTTTGGCATACAAATCAACTCTAGAATAAGCAAACATGGCTCTAGATTATGCTGAACTGCCTTAAATTCCAGCAAACTCTGCAGCAGAACAGGGCCCATGTTTGGGTTGCCAGTCCCAGTACCCCACCAGCATGGCTCCAGCAACTCCCGCTCCAGTAGCATGGGAAATGAGATCACATCCCTCTGCCCTGTGCCTGCCTGGAGGGCAGGAAACATGGCACATAATTTTCAAAAACAGAATTCCTAAAACTCACTTGGCATTTTACACTTTTACACTTTCGAAGTATAAATAAACATGAACTAAGCATCATTACTATTGATCAAATGGAGACAACAGGTCTTTTAACAAGTCTAACTGATCCTTACCAAACATCCCTTTCTCACCAGGACTCACAACCAGCTCACACCTCTGCTTCTCTTGAAGGAGAAAACTGTTTTCTTTGATTCCACTGCCTCCATTCAGTTAGCTAAGTTATGACATGTTGGTCATTATTCAAGGAGCTCAAGGGTACCTGCTGTCATGCACCTTGGACATATCCAACAATTTAAGTCTGTGCCCTCTTTTCTCCAAGACAACACTCCATGGTGCACCTTCTCTGGAGAGAGGAGACGTCAAATTCTGGAGTGGTTTTCTGTAACACACGTCTACAGAACAAAAATCAAAGCCCACTCAGAGTCTTCAACCTTTCTCTGAAAGATCTAAAACACTCAGACTATGTCCTTTACCTTGAAACCAATGCAATGGTATAATAGATGAAACTCTTCTTTAAAGCCAGAAGTACAGGAGAAAATGCATTACGAAGTCTGAAGGTGTCCAAAGTATTTGAACTTGGGATTCTTGCAATCATGCAGAAACACAGCTTTGAAAACTATAATGAAAAAATCAAAGTAAGTCAGAGGTTTCCTCCTGCAAAGACAAAGATACATACAGGTTTCCTTTGATTGAAAGGCTCCTTTTAGAAATCAGCACTGCAAAAATGTTTGCAGCCTGCATAGGGTTCAGGCCTCCTGGGAGACAAAGAATTTTTATAAAGGGGTCATTTTTCTACCTCTACAAACAAAAAAAATAAAACACTGAAGGTCGTGGTTTCTGGAAGCACCTAAACAATAACAAAGTAAAAACTTTCCATCCCTCTCTCTGCAAAACTAGATAATGGACTCCACAGCATTGTCTTGGACAACACTGGATAGAGGTTTACAGCATGTAGAAAAGTCCATCCTGTTGCTCATTCCTTTGGAAAGGAAAATGTGTATCAAATACAATTCAGACTAATACCATTAATTGTCTTTTACCAAACCTCAGTGTATGTGACCTAGGATCAGAAAAACTTGCCTGACTTTGACACGGCCAATGTATCTCTTCCAATGGTTTAAAAAGTAGAAGGGAGAAGATAAGCAGTGAGGCTGATGGACAGACACTTGGAGAAGAGGCTGAAAGCCAGAGGACATTCAGTAACAGTCCTCCACTTGAAAGATTGCTTACAACTACACCAGTAAAAAGAAGCAAAACCAGAACACTCAAAGAAGCCCATTTTAAACACATGTACACTCCTATCTGCAGAACGCAGTCCCAACCCTTGGCACATCCAACTATTGCTTAACAGCATGATGTGGATTTTAGGGATCTATTCTGCATTTTTCCACGATTGCTCAGTACTCCATGCAAAAAAAGCATCACCAGAAAGGTTGTTATTGGGAACTCCAGCTAGGCTACAGCAAAGAGACTCTGACCTGAGGACAAGGGATGGAGTCAGAGGGGGGAAAAAAAAAAAAAAAAAAGCAGCTAACAGCAATGGAAATCCTTCCAGAATTCAAAAGGCCACAAGAACTTTCCCTGAACTAGTAGCTGTTGGTTTTATTGGATTTTTTTATGGGGTTTTATGTTGTTTAATCGAAGAAAGAAAATGGATGCCATAAAATATGCAGAGCTAAGTGGGGCTGCAGAGTCCACTGCTGAATGCTGCTAGTATTGCCAGTTCCCCTTCACTGTCAGAAAACAAAAATATGGCTCTCTCCATCCCTGTCACACGGAACAGCGGGTCTCTCGTGCCTGCCAATCCATCACCCTGGAGTGCACCTTTACCTTCAGCACTGTGTGCTAGGATGGGGAAGAAGGAAAGCTCAGGAAATAATCTCCCTTTCCACAAGATAGAATTCAATTTCCAGCATAGCTCAGACCACTACTTTTCTTGAAAAGGTGGCATCATATATTACAGCAAAAAAGCATTTTTTCTGCCTCTAGTGAAAACTTTAGTGAGCATTATGATTATGTGGTTTGTACTCCAGGCACCAGTGACCACCAAGCAGGCTAATAATGTGTGAATTCTGATGAGAACCAGCCCTCTGGCCAGGATAAAACATCAAACACATTTTGTTTTCCCCCTGTTCTTCCTCCCCTCTGCTTTCTTTGATAGAAGATTTCTTTCTAGCTGCAGACAACAACTTCCCAAGATTCTGCTAAAAAGCAAACACTTCAACAGCAAAATGATCCCACTCTGGGGCTCAGGTAGCCCTAGTGAGCACTTTGGCCCCTGTCCCAACAGGTTTTTCTCTTAGACAGACCCAGTTTGGTTTCTTCAGGCGGTGTTTCTCAGAAGCCTTTTGAAGACTCTCTGCTAGTAGGTCGAACCTTCACCAAGGAGTCCCTGAATCCCCCCTTTGGATCTCAACAGATGTGGCAGGGATTTTGCAAGTCCCAAGCTGTGTCTCTCCTGACACAGGCTGTGCAGCAGATGCCAGCTGGGTCCATAACCTACTTCAATAGGCCCAGAGAAATCCCCATAAATGGATGGTGCCAAAGCACTGGCTCACTGGATTTGCCTGCAATATTTCCAACCATGAAGATGAGGTGACAGTTTTTCCCCTCCAGACAGCCTGAAAGTCCAAGTCCCAGATCCTGCTCTGCAGATCTGGCCAAAATACCCCTCTGCAAGCTGGTGCCTGGCAGGGACACCCCAGAGCTTGAGATGGGCAAAAAGGCCAGGAAGATGCAGCCCTCCAAAGACTGTTTCTTGCAGTGCTCATGAAGCTCAGAAATCTTCTCCAGCCTTGCAAAGCTGTCAGGAAAATTTACCAGCCATGGCCCAAAAATTGCTTGCCATTTACCACAGTGATTGATGTTAATGCAAGAAATTAATGGCATCTTACTTGCCTGTCAAAGAAATTACTCACCCCAGGCCAGCAGGACTGGGGAAGATTTCTTTAATCCTTGCAGCAATGTTGAAATTAAACTCCAGTGGTCACAGGACTGAAGAGCAGTCAGTCAGAGAGCAGCCTCTGCTTCAGGATGGGTACAACACGATAGAGCACATGGGCAGGTAGGTCCAGCACAGCTACAGAGCAGAGCAAAAGGCAGCTGCACACTCTGCTTTTGACTTCTTTTTATAAAAAGTTTCCAGATATTCAGGGGACCAAATCCATTTCCAATCTCTAACAAAACCCTAAATCCTGGCATTGCACATGTAACAAAAAGTTGGGGAGATAACAGTACAAAAAGGTCATAATAAAAAATTGGAGACAAGTGTTATGTGGTACAGGAAGGTGGTCCCAACTACATGTGCAGAAAAGCAGTGGTACAGGGAGTAATTCTCTTCCTAAGCCTTTAGAGTAGATAGGATCATTCCCTCTGTGGCTTTCTTTTTCCTTCCTAACATGAGTACTAAACCTCCCCTTTATCCTTTAGTACTCTTCCTTTATATTTTCCTTTATAATTGCAACTAGTCTGTCTGCCACCAGGACTGCAGTGTTCTGATCTTCCCTGCAGTACCAGCACTGCCCCTGGACAGACAGCAGATCCTCCATCATGATTCAGTCACAACATCCTTGTTAAATGAGATCCTTCAACAGTCTGGGGGCAGACAACATTCATTCATTAGCTGGCAGGTCAGGAGTGAAGGACTAGAAGAAATCCTTCACCAGGAGCTGATTCTTGCCAGCAGTAGCACAGCAGGATCCAACACCTCACACTGCCCCGGGGGACCCTCAGCAGGACAGAGAGCAAGGGCCATCATGCAGCACTTCTGAGGGTAGGAATGAGCCACTGTCAGTTTTGATTTTGGTTAGCCTCTGTTTTCTTGACCAGCCTTTATGAGTTAAGCTCCTTCATATCCTCAGAAACTAGATCAAAAACCCTCTCTGACAAAGGTTACACAGAAAAAAGGGGGAGAAGAAACAATTCATGTTTCATGAAGGCTACACGTGCCTAGGTGCTAGCTACTAAAAAAATCACAGTTTCAGCACCTCAAAGCAGACACTCTGTTTGCACTAACAAACATTCTAAACCCAGGCTTTCCCACTGGGGGAGTCGGGGGGCACTGAATCAGCTACATATAAAACCAGCTACAATCCTTTGGAAGGCATTCAGTGGTTTCCAGTGAACAGCACTCTCAGTGAGACACTGTATCCCACTGAGCATTAAGCACTTCCCATTCCTGCTTGGCTTTTTCAATTCTAACTAGTCCCTAACCCTGTTAGTCATGAATTTGCAATTAATGAGCCTTGTTTAGAGGATGTGAATACTGAAATTGTTCTGATACATGGGCTCTAACCACAGAAAGACAATCTAATTCAGTGAGGGAATCTGCTGTGCTTAGGGGGGACTCCAAACCTTCAATAAAGGCAATCAGCTGCTAAGTCATTTTACCAAGGGGCAGCACGCTGTGCTCTCGGCTCCGTGGTCTCACAGCTTGGCATCTGGGGACAACATCATCTTCATGCATTAAGGATGTTGAACATCTGCTGGTAAACCTGGGGCTGGTCAAAAAAACAGAGCTGTGACTGAACTAGGATAGTGTGAGTGTGGTTTCCCACCAGAATTCTTAACTATGAGGAAAAAAACCCCAACACTCAGACACACACACACACTCTGCTGATCTAATACGACGAAGGACTAAGAACCCCAGGGCTAAACTGATTATGACTAGTTATGCTTGAGCAGGGAAACAGCAGCAGCTCCTCTCCTGCTTCAAGGGGACAAGTAAAACAAACGCCTCTGTGGCTCTTCTTCCCTGAGCCTGGAGGGGAAGAACTGTCCTTTGGGAGCCTTCCTCTCCCAGGGTATCCAGAGGGACAGATCATCACTCAGCTCAAGGCATGGGGGCAGACAGGACAGCTCTCTAAGCTTGACAGCAAGGTGAGACAAGCCCTATAAGCAATCTCATCAGTCCAGCCTTCTTGTTGACTCTAACAGAAAAATTATTTCCCAGGCCATGAAAAAATCTGATAAAACAGTGAAAAATAAAAAGTGTTCCTAATTAAAGTCACCCATCACATGCCCACTCAGAAATAATTTGGTGGGGGGAGGGTGTCTTAATTATATTTGACGTGGTTTATAACATGCACCCCAATGGAATAAATGTTCCTTGTCCTGCTACAGCAGTCTGTTTCCAACATATTTCAGAAGGCTAATCCTGGAGACCAGGAGATTAATTCCTGGAGACAAGCATTTTTCCCCTCCAGCTCCTCCCCAGCTCTTCAAAGAAAATGACCTGGTCTGATCTTAACACATCTTGAAGACGACAAAAAGATTAATTATGGTCCTCCCTATTTCATCTTCATGGCACATCTGAGCAGCTTCTACAGCTGCAAAACCTTTATTTCCAGCGTCCTTTTGATTGTACTGCTGAGATATTCAAAGACTCATTAAACCTAAACGGAAGTCCCATTCACCCTCACTTAGTATGGAAGGGAGGTGGGGGAGGGAGGCTTAAAGTTATCTTGTATTTAAATTAAAGAGACGATTGGAGAAGATTTATTCATGAATCAAACTCTCCACCCTCGAGGAGTACCCTGCACTTGGGAGATTCTGTTAGGACTGAAGAATACAACCTGCTCTGACAATGGTTTAGGGACCCTGGCAGTGTAGGGTTAATGATTGGACTTGATGATCTTAAAGGTCTCTTCCAGCCAAATGATTCTGTGACAACTGGGTGACTCTGCTTTGCTCCTACAGAAACAAGGGAAGGAAAGCAAAGCAACCTGCCTTCTATTTTGCAGACACAATTTTGCACCCACAAATGGCAATTGTTTTCAAATTGCAAGGCTACCATCAGGTTGGAGCTCAGCTTTCAGAGCAGGCTCCTGCAAAGGTGGTGTCTGTCGATGCCTGCGTGACTGTGGTGGTAATTCTTTCCTCCAGCAGTTGCTGTCACTAGAGCTGACCTTATCCTCCTCAGTCAAATACCAAGGCATTAAAGTGACAATATCTTCTGTGCAAGTAATTGCTGACACAAAACTGTATTCTCAATTACTAATGTCAATAGCTTGTGGATATTAAAAGCGAAGCCAGTGTATTACTGGGGCCGAGATGGCTTTCTAATCTGATCGTTAGGCTATAAATTAGCTGATTTGCTGATGAAGAGCTCAAATTACAACAGCACCAGTCAAAAAAAGTCACTCAATATAAGGATGACTTCCTCTGATGTTAAGTGGTGCTGAGGAAGTGCCCCATTCTGTCCTGGTGGTGGTGCCTTCATGACTCCAATCTTTACTGTCAAACCATCACCCTCCATTAACTTCAGGCACAACTAGTTTCAGGTGTAACATTGCCTGCCAGCATAGCACAAGGCTTCAAAAAGTGGGCTTCCCAGCCACTGAAGCTCATCTATCAGAAATACCAGTATTATCCTTCTTTCTTACTTTTCAGAACTGTGAAACCCCAGCAGTACCATTACAATCAAGGTTGTACTTACCCCTGGGAACATTTTATCTGATTTTCACACGGGGAAGTCCTTTCTTTACAGACCCTTCCTGCAGTTAAGATCTCTCTGCAGTTTTACATGAGATTAAGTAGCTAATGTCATACACATGGTGCTGCAAAGACTAAATTATGGTATTAAGGGAAGTCAAGGTTCAATTTCCCTGCATGCAGCAGCTGAGATACATGCCTTGGGAAAGGCTAGATCTGGGAAACGTCATAAACAGTCACAGGTGAATATAAAATACAAATGCAAAATGCACTTCTTCATATTTATTACATCTTTTACATCTAAATCGGGCAGATTTCATTCCACAGATTGAGACTGATCTGAAGTAATTTAGTGGGAGGCTGGTAGTTGAAACACATAATCACATTTCTAGAACAATGTAATTACATTGAATTTAATGTGATTTCCTGCCACTAGTTTAAAAGTGCAGCCTCCTCCACATTCTCCATTTACACTGAACATGACACCTGATGTAAGATTACTGCTACGTAGCCAGGTGAAGCTCTGAATAAGGGGAAGATGCTACAACTCCTTGAATCCCACATGGCCATCATACAAAGATGTTAGTCATGAAGTACCAGCAAGTTCAAATCTTAAATTTCTATGAAGATGCTGTCTCAAGAGATGACCATTGATTTCAGATTTAATTTCCATTAAATATCTCACAAGGAACAATTCTGCTGACCTTAACTTGGGCACGTCAGCTGTGCTCTATGGGGCAAAGGAGTTTAAATGGAAATGTACTCTTAGCAGAAGAGTTTTCAGGTTTTTGTATGCTGTACATGCTTCTGAGTGACATATTAAAGACTTTTTGTTAAGAACAGCCCAATAAATGGACACAGCAGGTCATACCCATTAAGAATAGCTACAAAATATTGGGGAAAAGTAATTACAATCTGAATGCAGGTGAAGAATGTGAATCTGAAAGACAAAGGGATAGAATTCTATGAAAGACAGAAATGAAACAGCACAGATGTTGATATTAATGTAATTCCTACAAATCAGTTAAATTCCAACCTAGAGAGGGAAATGATGGAAGCCAATGTGCCAGGAGAACCCACGCTGCCAGCCAAAGTGCACTGCACAACAGCAGAGTTACTCTTCAAAACAATACCACGAAGCCTATAGCTGACCAGATGAAATCCTGCAAGCCCACCTAGTATGAAACAATTCAAGTAATCTCTTTGCAGAATAATTTCAAATAGCAACCAAAGTCGTAAAAGTCGAGGCATATTTACAATTGATTTGCAAACAGAAAGAAAAAATATTAAATTGATCAAAAATGCTATTTACTGCTGGCAGTTCATTTAGCCTTCTGCAGAATGTCCCAACATTTATATTCCTTTACTGGCATAAATAAGTATTGAAATATAATGGATAATGAAACATGCTAAAAGACAATAAAAGGAATTTTCTTTTTTTTTTTTTTTTCAGTAGACCAATATAAGCCTGAATGAAATAGAAGTTTAAAAGCAGGTTTTAAAGCTGGAGACTTTTATGGAAAGTAAACGAACAATGGATTTAAAGCAGTATAATTATCGATGAATCACAACACTATGGAAATGTCCTCAGAGAGTTCCAAATGCATTATAAACTGCAGAGAGGGAGGGTGAGCAAGGGAGAAAAGAGCTCCTAAAAGGAGCCAACTCTGCAGCCCTCACTCAGCTAAACCACCCTGTGTTTACGCAGCAAAGTCGACTGCATTTAGATTATAAAACCAAATCCTGAGATTTTTTCCTTTCAGGGGAGTTTTCTTTGGCATGAATAAAACTGTGGGGAGAATCTCAGGTTGCACAGGCTCACAACAAGCTGCCTCAGCACCTTTGAGGTGCTTTTCACCTCACTGGCTTTCAAGCAGAGAGCCGCGTGAGGCCCATGTGGCCTGACAGCGCCCAAGTGGTAGCAATGACCCCACTGTGTTACAACCACCTCTGTCTGGCAAACAACTGCCTGCATTATTGATGCCTCAGCAGCCAGAAGACCTCAGAGCATGAAGAGTAGAGTGGGTTTGTCCCCTCCCTGCCAGGAAAGGGCTTGAAGAGAGGCAGCGTTTCAGCCCCATGTTGATGGCATGAGCTCAGCCGCACCGTCCGCCTGCCACAGCCCAGCCTGGCATGCTCAGCCCACCACACGCCCGACACACACAGCACCTCAGCAATTGCTTCCTGAGCCAGGAGGGTTCCCAACAGGATCAGCACTTCCAGATTTCAAATCCTTAGTGGGGTTTCTTTAGAGAGTGAATATATTTGCAGAAATTAATTTGGGGCTGCAGCTTCTTAAGAAGTACCGATTTCTCCATCAGGCAGATTAGCAGCAGAGCCTGTTAGAAGTTACACTCTTAATCAAAACCAAAAATGTACTCAGCAGATTTTCCTTTTTGTTTACTGAAAAGCCTACTTTCTTCAAGGTGACTTCAGAAGATGCTTTTTGCTTAAACAATAGAGAATTGCTGGATGCCAGAAGGCCCCCCTTTTCTTCTCTGATCACCTTCCACAGCACAGGAAGGGAATTCAGTGAAGAGTACAGAGAAATACAAGAGGGAAGTCAGGACCCTTAGGAGGTTAAATCATTCATTGGCAAACCAGAACGAACCAGACAAAAACACAATGATTCAAACTGAGACAAAACTGGTTTAAAATGAAAAACAATTTGGCTGTGGCAGGATTAGCCCCTACAGCAGCTGAGAGGTCCAACCAGCTACTCAGGACTTTCATTAAGCAGCAAAAGGCCTCTGAAAACCTCTGCTCACCTAATCACCACTACAACAGTTACATATCCTGATTTCTTTCTGGAATAAGTGCAAATTTGCTTTGATTGACGTTTCATCACTTAATACTTCATAGCATGTCAAGGGAAAACTTGACTGAATTCACAATGCTGTACTGATTGAGATCCTAATAGGAACAGTTGTCAGAAGGACTTGTGAGGATAACTTTGAAAAAAATCACATTTTCTAGTTGGTAGAGAACTTTCTGCACCAAAAAGCCTCTCCACCTACATGGAGGACTTTCTGGGATACAGAAATGGACAGCCTCTTTTCCTAGTTGCCACCAGCCTGTGGCATGGCAGCTGGCTGCATCCACACTGAGGGCTGCACAATACTGTTTCCCCAAAGTCCTGCATTTAAGAAATACAGCTGTAGAGTCAGAAAAAGCTTTGCTGGAGACACATGAACAAGCTGTGGAAGAGGTGCTACAGGCCAAGAGAGGGGCAAAGCTCTCCTTCAACCCTTCCAACCATCCCCCAAGTACAAACTACCCAACCACAGAGCTCGAAGGTGAGCAGAGGATACAGGAGGTAGCAGAGCTGGAGGTCAGTGGCTGCCTTAACTGAAAATGGAGAAAGATTACAAGAAAAACTGACTTAATTCAAGTTTGAGCCCTTGGTCAGTGCCTCAGCCTCAGGGCTTGCTGCCTACCATTCAATGGACAACTTCCTACTGCTCTCAATCTCTATGAAGGGAAAAAAAAAAAAAAGCAGTTTTCCTCTGCTCCTGATCCCTCTGAAATGATCAGAGGAAAGGTCTTTAAGATCCAGCTTTCCAAGTAACCTTAGGATTTCCAGATTCCTTTCCTTCTCTGCAAAGACCTATGAGGCTCTGAAATGACCCAACTTCAGTATTCATGACGTGGGTTAACAGGATCCTTGTCTGCCTTTATCCTGTTTTAATTAGATAAAGAGAAGGAAAAAAAGCAGTGCTCTTCAATACTTAAAAGCAACCAGTTTCAAATAAATATTTAAAGTTGTCCTGATTGTTAGATAAGCAGCCTCTGCAAAGCAATTGCAAACGTTGCAATTGTTTTGCCATCCGGTTGCCAGCAGCTGGAAGTTCCGAGATGCCCATTTCAATCAGAAATGTTCCATTTCAAATGCATCTGGCAGTTTGTTCATGGTGAGAAGAGCTTCTCATCACGTGAGCTTTCAGAAGACCACAAGGAGTGAAGCACAGGTGGCTTTTCTTAAAGGCTGGGTCAAAGCACAGCTTTCTGCAAGCACTCCTTTCCCCAAGTAAATAAATAAATGAGACAAGGTGCTGTGCCCTCCCTTCTGCACAGCTGTTAGAGAGCCAAGAGGTTCCTGTGAGACCAGACAAAGCCTGTAGTCAGTAAAATGAAAAGAACAGCAGGAGGAATTGGATTAAAAATGCATTCTTTGTGTTTCCTTTAAGTATAATAACATGCAACAACTCCTCGTGCTGTCCAACGGACAATGCTGTTGACTTTTTTCCTTCCAGCACTTCAACCATTTAAATTTGCATTCTTCCCCCTAATCATTACCTAGTTGTTGGTAGAAAACACCGTGCACTATGGGCCCAATCTTTAGACAGGTCCCCTTAAATGACTTCTTGGTAGGATTTTTGCATGATTAAGGATCAGAGATTTTTTTTTTCCTGATACCTGAATAAAGAACACAAGACTTGGCCCTGATCATTACCATAATGCTTTCATGTTTCCACAATGCCACTCCAAAGCCTAAAAATATGGCATAGGAGCCCTGTGGGGAATTAATGTGAACCAATGGCTGAAAGAAAGAAAGGGATATTTGAAATGAACCTGGAGGATGCATTAGCAGAAGCACTTCTGAGCCACCCGTCATTTAAAGCACGCGTGGGACAAATTCATCTTGAGAGCCACTTCAAAGAGAATGGTCCGTAATCAAAATTAATCACAATTAATTTGGCTCTAGGTTTCTGCCACTGAGAGGCAGGCTCCTGCAGACAGAGCTGCGGGCAGTGCATGGCAGGAATCACATCCACAGTGACCACCTCTGCTGCTATTGCCAACTCTGCTGTGCTGGTGCCATCGGAAATGCTGCAACAGGATTCAGGCCAAATTTGCTTATCGGCTCTGAACCATGAGGCCAGCCAGCAATATGTGCTGAATGGCACTCTTTGTGAGGATGTCATCTTTCTATTTATATTACCTAATTCTTCTTCTCCAGCTCCCTGTGGCAAACCAACATTTCAAATCATACAATATAAACTAATAGGGTTATATAAGTGTCCATTTGCTGTGCATATGCTCTCCTCCCTAAGGCAGGCGATCACCACGATACTGTAGCAAGAGAGATACACCTTCCAGTTTTGATCTCAGAGTTTTGGAGGTGCTTTGGAAAGTGTCTCTATCCTTGTAGGAGGAGGTGTGTGGGTAGCTGAGGAACAGGCAGCTGAGAACTGCCACAGAGGCAGAATCAAACAGGGATAAGAAGTGCCTCCAATCCTGCCCCTTGTCTTCCCCACCCCCATGACACACAGCTACACTAGAAGAAGACAGAGGGTGCCAGCTCCACATGTGGCAGCTTTCAAGGTACTGCTGAACAGACACAATCCTCAAGCTTCTTGCCCAGGCTTAATTCCTTGATCTGCCTGCATGAAAGAAAAAAGTATCCTTGGAATGGAAAGAGCAGCTTCTCTGTCTCTTGATGCCTCTCAGTCTCCACTAACAAGATGTGTGTTTTCAAGCTGATTCTGCTCTCTGTTCCCTTCTGGTTTTCCCAGCATCACTCTCTCTACCTTCAGTTTTCTGACACAAAGGCAAAATAAATCACATAACTGAGCTGCTTCAATTCAAAGTAAACTGAGTGTACAGGCTTGGATATTTTGTTTCAAATACATTTGCCTTGCATGCTTAAAGAATATTAGCCCCTATAATCTATTAATTCCTGTACCTTCAGCACAAAGTATGTAAAAATGGCATTGGCTCTACAACATGATGGACTTTTGGCTCCAGATCTCTTGCTCTCTGGAAGCACCCAGGATTTAAAGCCTCAGAAGCATGCCTAGGGAATCTAAACCCATGTGACACAAAGTTTAAAGTGTGCATTTTACTTAGCATATTTGTTGGTTGGATTGGGGGGTTTTATGGTTGTTTACTATGTTCTACCATTGAAGTGCTGTCAAATCCAGAAAGACCCCTTTCCAGACATAGTTTGAACCTTTCTCCAGAACAGTATGAACACACAACCCAGCAGAGCCAGGAGCTTTGCTCTTTTACAAATATACCCACTGTATATACATAGCTTCTTATTTACCCACTTCATAAGATTGCTGCTGCTCCCTCCTTGGCAGTCTGGTGGGCACAGATGCTCCAAGCTCTCAGGGAGACTCGCACAGACAGCAGTTCCACTTCCCAAACTGGCTACTCCCTTCAGTTTTCTGGCCAAATCCATTAATCAGGCCTGATCTGGGGAGCCTGCAAGTGCATGTAGTGTGAAATCCCCTTACAGAGGGCTGCCTTCCACCAAAACGACCCTTTGCCAAGTTCCCCCATAGCAAGGCAGCCACAGAAAGCAGACAGCATAAGCTAATGGGGCCCCACACGAGCCCATTTGCCACACATATGCTACCTATACCCTCAGGAGCAGGTCCCTGCTTCTCCATGTGGCTGAAGGGAAGGGACAGGTTCCCAGCCTCCCCTGGTCTCCGTGTTGGAATTCCTTCCTTTGCACTGCAGTGTTGCTCTGCTGCCTGTTCTGCTCCCTGGCAGACTCAGCAGCCTTCTCAGTGAATTTCTTTTCCCTGTTCACTCCTCCCAGCAGCCATCAAACAGCCCTGCATTACCTGGCTTGGAACTGCTGCTTTTCTCCTCCAGGTGAACAACTGAAGCAGTCAATGTGCACACTTTTCTGAATGGTCTGCAGTAAGAAAATTCTATGTTCCTATTCCAGGGAAGAAAATCACAGAACCGCTTAGGCTGGAAAAGACCTTTGAGAACATCAAGTCCAACATTAACCAAGCACTGCCAAGTCCACCACTAAACCATGCCCTGCAGCACCACATCTAAGTGTCTTTTAAACCCCTCTAGGGATGGTGATTCCACCACTTCCTTGGGCAGCCTGGGCCATGGATTTACAATGTTTGTAGTGGAGACATTTTTCCTGATACCCAACCTAAACCTCATCTGGTGAAACTTCAGGTTATTTCCTCGTCCTATCACCCATTCCTTGGGAGAAGGGACCAATCCCATCTGGCTCCAATCTCTTTCCAAGAGTTGTCAAGAGTGAGAAGGTCTCCCCCTCTCAGGCTGATCAAAGCTGCCCTTACAATTGACAACTTCTAGAGCTACACAGACCTCCCAGTTCTCAGCTACACTTTGCAGTAGTTTTGAACATTGTGTCAACATTTCCCTGGCTGATTTGTGAGGGATGACAACATCTGCAGTACAGTCCAAAGCCAGCTCCAATTCCTCCGTCAACCAGGAGCCAGTGGTGTGGGGTTTAACACTGTGCATATCTTCCCTCCCCCACTGCAAGCACAGCCAGTTTGCCTGACTCAGATTCTTCTCCAGCAGCAGAGTACCAGCCTCAACACAGCTACGTCCTACTCGTGCTGATACAGAGGAGACCTTTTACAAAACCTCAGAAGACAGATTTCACTTGGTTGAGATAAATTTAGACACCAGAAACTATGAAGATGAGGTAATCAAATGAGCTACCATTTATCTTCTTCATTTAAACAGAATTCACCAATATATTGCACTGTGGTTTTACCCTTGTGCTAAAATCTGCAAAAGCAGTTCCTTTAGGTCTTCAGTCATCCAAGGACAAAACTGATTCACACTGTCCCTTCTCCCACACTGAATGTGGATTTTGGAAAGGGAATCCTTCCCAGAATACACTATTGTTACTCCAAAAACACTTTTTTTTGAATCTAAGTTCATGTGATATACACCCAAGATACATGAAATTCATCAACAGGAACTGGAAAAGTTGGATTCATTTCTGCAGAGCACTTACTGCCTCCTGCCAGCAGAGAGTTTTTGCTGAACGCCATGAAAACACTATGAGCCTGGGTCAGGCTCCAACACCAAAGAAGAATGAGCCACCACAGCAAACAAGAAATGTGGCACTTTCTCCATCTTTTCTTGGATGGTAAAACAGAGCACGGGCTAAGCAAGCAAATCACTCAAGGCAAGGATAGCACCAAAACCCCCAAGCATGGGACATGCTACATAGCAGTTGTGATAAAACAAAACTGTATCTGTCACTGCACGTCACACAAACTCATCCAAACCAAAACATTTATCACCTGCTTCAGACTCCAGGCAGGTGATGGCAAATCCATCACAGAGCTGTCAACAGCCAGCTGATCCTGGCAGGGAAGGGTAGGGATACAAGGAGCTTAAAAGTACACTGGTCCTTCCAAAACCATAAATTTTGCTGGCTCTCTCTCACATACCTCTGGGTATTAGGTCTACTCCAGATCTTTCACTCCCACCTCCTGCAGTGAAAGAGTTATCTTTTGCATGTCTGTTCAGAGAATGACAGTCAGACAGGTGAGGCAGTGGAAATCACCCCCAGGTATTGAGTTAAACTAAGATCCTCTCTGGCTGTTTGGCTGAGAAGAGTCAGTGGCAGAGTTGACCTCAAAGCCTGTACAGAAATCCCAGGACACACACAAGTGGATTTTCAGAGCCTCCACAGACACAGCTGGAATAACATCTCTGTCTATCTGGAAACCAGAGTAGAGAGGAAAGAGAAGCAAAGATTCTTCATCCAAAACCAACCCATGTGTCTGGGCCTGCAGCTTTCAGAGGGTGCAGAAGGTGGCACAGCCCCATCAGTGACTATTCAAGCAGTTACTTCATTTTCTCCTAGCACAGCTATTTGGACACAAATTTAAACCAGGCTGAGGGGAGGATCTTTCATTATAAGCACAGAAAAAGTTTCAAATGATATTTCCTCATAAAGAAGGGACTGTTCATTTCTGAACATATTTTTTCTGGGCATATTTTTGGAAGACTAAAAAGCAAATCTGCTTATTGTTCAACTTATGATGCCTTCTGGTCAGCAAGCTCAGCAAATAGTAACCTAAGCACAATAACCTAAACTCTACTACCCCTATAGCTGTGTGATGTGGCCCAGCTACAGAAAGCAGATTAACTCCTCGCTGCAAATCCAGTTCTTTAGATGGATTTCTCTTATGCCAAATGGCTCTGTGTACCTGCCACTCTTCATTTCCTCCTCTGGCCACAAACTTCCATTTTCTCTCCATAGCACTTCAACAGCACATAATTACAACTAATTATTGATCACTGAGGGATTACTAGTTGACAAATCCAATTTTCACACTGTTATTAAGCATGACTGACTGTGGACCAGGGAGGATAAAAAGGTACCAGTGCTGCCTTAGAAACCTGTGGGTCTATGAGCCAGGTGGGACCAGCCTTGTCACTGTCACCACTGTTAAACCCATCAGCCTGCAGTGGCACCTGAAGGCCAGGCTGTTTAGAGACCTATTATATAAGATGCTATAAATCTACAGAAAGTGACAGCCCTCAGCCCAAAGAGTTTTGCAAGCCTAAAAAAAGCCAAGCCTTTTACAGCTCTAAATGTATTCAATTTGGCTGCATTTGTACCACTTTTGCATTCCATTCCTTGCAAATATTCTCCCAAGCAAGTTGGCTGGCAGAGACCTTGAGAGAAACAGCTTGTTTCAGGGAAAAACGTCACTCCATTTTCCTCAAAGCAAATCTGAAATGTGCATGCTTTGGTGCAGCTACTGATCCCCACAGATTGGATCAATGAAGGAAAGGAGAGCACTGTGCAACCCCAGTGCCCTGGGAAAGCTGCTCAGCCCCAGCCCATTGATGTTATTTGTTAGCTGCAGCAGCCCAGCTACCCAGAAATCAGGATGCTGGTGGTTTGTGGTCTGTGTGTGCCACAGTCAAGTCACTGAGCAAAGAGGGCACTTCAGAAAAAATAATTAAAAAACAAAATATGAGACGAAAAAAAATACACAGAACTGCTTAAACATCTTTGACTAGAGTAAAAAGCAACGTGTTCATAATGTCCCATTAATTTTTTCCCAGTTGTATTTCAATAGAGTTATTCACATAATTCAAGCAGACACAAATCCCAGTGTGAAAGTATCTGTGCTCTTGTAGCCCAGTGGCAGCCCTTCCAGCATCACTTACAACAAAAGCCTGAAAAAGTCCACTCCCCTGGCACAGAAATTGGTTTGGTATTAGAGCTCATCCAGCACCATTATTTTCTGACAGTAAATGTGTTTTTAACAGAATTGAAGTTTCCGTGAAGAACATTTTTCTTGTAAATCTTTTAACTTTTCTTTGGGGAAAAGAAACCCACTTTTTGTTTCACGTCTGTTTAACATGAAGATGCATTTCCCTTTCCATTCTGTTCAAAAGGAAGCACGACACGATTTAGAAAATGCTGCACTAAATCTCCCTGGCTCCTAGAATAAAAAACCAACTGAGAATGAGTCTCACATAAAGAAAGATTGCAAGTGGCTTACTAAGGACTTTATTCATTAAAAAAGACTCTATTCTGCTTCTTGTCTATGAAAGTGAAATATGATTTTATTAAATGAAGCCCTTAATATGTTTGCTAAGGCTTTGTCAGGCTGAACGTTAACTACATTTCCATTGTTTTTCAAGTCCAAAAAGAAAGTTGCTTTGCAAAGAGACAAGCTCACTTACAGCTTCTCACCCTAGAGGGTGAGAAGGAGCACCCCAGGCTGTGTGGAGGACACCCCAGCAGAGACCTGCTCCTCTTCATTAAGAAATAATACCTGGGGGGATCTTCAGGCTCTGGGCCTCTGCAGAGGGCTGGCACCACTGGGTGAACAAGGTGCTAAATGTCCACCCATAGAGGCATTTTTGAGTTGCTGGTTGGAGTCACAGGGATCACAGCTGGTGAAGCAGCTTCCCATCCCAGGAGGGCATCTGCACCAGCACCAAGCCACGTCCTTGCCCAAAAGCACCTCCCTCCCGACCTGCTGTTGACTTTTGCCTGAGTTTTCTCCTACAGACACAAGCCAGACCCAAGTTCACTCTGCCCTCTTCTGGCCTGTGTACAGATCCGAGACTGTGCAGCCATCCCCATCTCCCCTTGCGGAGGCCAGGGATGGAAGGGACACAGGAGGGCTGGTCTCTAAGGGACAGACAGAGGAGCATCGGGGAGGACAGGCTGGGCACCACTGTTTGAAGGGCAGCACAGGATGCACACTCAGGTTGGCACCTCCCTGCCCTTCAAACTCACGTTGGGTACTCATTTGTCCATCCCAAATACATTTGCCCTGGTAAGAGAGCTAAAGAAAAGGGCAGGAACATCCCCTTGGCCCCACAGTCCTCACTGAAAAGTATTCGTTTGGGGGCAGAAGGGGCATCTCCTCCCTCCCTTTGGAAAACATCCGCTCCTTGAGGTGCATCTCTGGAACGCGAGCAATAAAACCAGTCATTTGTAAATGAAAGCAACGACAGACGCTTCTTGGAAAAGCACCGTGAGAGGCTGCAGATAAAAGAACGTTCCATAAATAGGCTAAGCGTAGAGCGATCATCGCCAGCAGCAGCACGGGGCACACCTCAGCTCGCCGAAGGAAGGGGGGAAATCGCAGATGTGATTTAAGAGGCATCGAGAATCGGAGCTGTAATTACTGAAGCTGGAAGCCAGCCAGGATCCCGGCCGACTGCCCCGGGGCTTGTGAAATGCAACCCGGGATCTTTAAATGACCGGCTAATTGGGTCCTGCGTTTTTCACGTCGCCAACGTGACGCTGCCATCGCCACGGCACCGGCCGGGCACAGGCTGGCACTGACACAGGAGGCTGCAGCACAAACAGCAGCATCCATGGCACTCCTGATTTCAGCCAGTAGTGACCTCAGCCACTCTGCTCTGGATGAGCACAAACAGCAGCATCCATGGCACTGCCGATTTCAGCCAGTAGTGACCTCGACCAATCTGCTCTGGATGGGCCTTTTCGTTCCATGCTAGTAACAGCTGCAGGTTTCATTCTCCAGCACCCTGCAAGTACCTAATGTGTAGTCAAAGGACATCACTCATCCTTTTTATGGTTCCCAGAATGTAAAGGTATCTACCCAATTTTCTAAGTAACATTAAATTATGGCTTTCTCAGCCCAAATCATGCAAGCTGAACAAAGTTCTCCTGACGTTTTCTGACAAGGTGATTAATAATACCAAGAAGAAGAATGAAATGATACCAGATTATAAACTACTGTAAATCTTTCAATCATCCCTGGAATAATGAATGTAGATTTCTTAGGAAAGCAGTACAGATTTAAACAGAGTCATTTCAGTTTTCTTGTCAATCAAGATGCTATTTATATAACAGCAGAAACAGACAATGAACTCAATCTTAAAATGAGGGTGGAGCAGATTCAAGGGAAGGTTTCTAGGCACTTAAACTCTTTTTTTTCTTTAGAAAAAGTAGTCAAAAAACCATCCTAGAGGTAGAACTTCCAAAATTCTTGAAAACATTCTGACTTAGCTATAATTTCTGATCACTGACCTTCCCCTCTTCAAGCAAGAGCCACAGCAACAAGAAGTCTGGCATTCCAGGCAACCAAACATAGTTGGACTTAGAAAATCTGAGTTGACATGACCTATTTTTTTTCTTTTTAAATACTTAAGGATGTTTAAGAGGATGGTCAAAGTAGTACTGACCAAAATGCCCCAAACTTCCTTGTCATGGGTTATGGAGTCAAGCAAAAAGCAAATGCAAACTCTTCCTAAATTGTTCTGGAAATGTCTTCAGCCCCCATCTCAAGCCAAGGGCTATGGCTTTGTCTGTCCTGGCTGCTTGGGGCAGCTCTGCACTCTGAGCCCCTGTCCTAGACCTTAACTCAATGCAATAATTAATAAATAATAATACTGAATTTGAGCTTGTGCAACTCATACAGGCTAAATGTTCTGAAGAAAAAATGAATAATGTATGCAGAAGAGAGTCATTTTGGGGGAAAAAAGAAAAAAAAATCTAACTTCAGTTTGAAATAAAGCTCTGGTTGCCTTGGCAAAGAGGATTTAATTGCTGTAATCACTACATCTCACATAAGGTGGCTGTTTGAAGGAGTCCACAGTACTGCCAGTCACTCTGTATCTGCTCCATGGCAAGTAAAGGACTACGGGTCCCAAGAGCATCAGTCAAACACTTCAGAAAAGTTTTAAATTATTTCTAAAGGGTTATTAGCTTTGGCAAATGAGTCAAAAGTCATCCCAGCTGAAGAGCATGGGTACTTCCTCCACATTATGGAGATTACAGCAGGAAATGCCATCATTAAGACTGTACTACTGGTGTTACTGTGTGCCATTAAAAACAGTACCCAAACATGATCGTTCCCTGTCCATCTGTGTCCTATCCACCCACCCACTCAGGGTTACTACTGCCCCTAACAAATTTCCCAGGAATTATCAGAAGTCCAAAGCCAGGACACTGGCACACACACGTGCCTTGCACACAACCAAATTCCAATAATTTTCCTGGCACCAATCCTAAGCAAGTCTATGGAAGCCAATTAAATCACCCCTCTTTGCTGTGTAAGAGAAAGGAGACTCTAGTCAGGCAAATTAAATTAGAGATGGGCCAGGGCCAACCTCCCAGATCCAAACCAACCCAAAACTCACAATGCATTTGGATCCTGGTCCAGATTCTCACAGTTTGCTACTGCTTCTTCCTCACTCTCTGCCACCACCCGGGATGGGACACTCTTTTCAGACTGTCCCCAAGCATCACTTGGTGCATTTTATCACCATCTTCCACCAGGGACCTGCTTCAAAGCTCTCATACGTGGGCTTCCTGTGGCCACTTGGCACATTTCTTGCCCAGACCCTCATTAATTTGAGCAGATGCTTAGAAAACCCATGAACAAGGCAGTGTCTATCCCACACTTCTGCTTCTCTTCCTTTCCCATTTGCTGTCTCCTAGGACTGGCACAATCAGAGATGGGGATTCAGTGAAAATGCATTTGAGGGCTCCTTCATGAATACCACAAAAGCTTGGGCCACACAGTGAGAAAAAAGCAACTGTGAAAGTTCACTTGGCAGGAAAATTTTACAAAGGATGTATTTGGGAGGGGAAAGTCGATTTTGGTCTTAGGGAGAAACTTAAATGAGAGCATGGCAGGAGCATGGGGAGACCTGCTGGAGTCACGTCTGATGGCCAAGAGTGGCAAGAGTGATAGATTTGCCCCACAGACATGAGGCTGCTTGAATATGGCACTCCCAGTGGCACCCTCCTCATTGGGATATCCCTGGAAATACTACTGCTCGACCAATACCTCCTCTGCTGGGAATGTCCACAGCATCTCTGCGGAGATCTTAACAATATCTTTCACAGACCTTTTACCCCTTACATAGCTGTATGTAATCTCAACCCAGGATGAAGCACTGCCCCATACAGAGCACCAAGACCCAGCACTGCTTGGGGTTGGGGGGCTTTTAAGTGTCAGGAAGAGATGGGAGATGCAGCCCAGGAGCAGCTCCCTGGATGCTGGGAAGCTCAGGAAGATCTGCTACAGTCCTTCCCTGCGTGGGGGCTTTCTGCAGCTCTTCTGGCACAAGGCATCCCCTTCTCACCCTGCCTCTCTCCCCAGTGCCCACACAGCACTGGAGGGCTGGCAGCAGAACAGTGTGAGAAGTGAAATAGCTTTAACTGTAAAGCACCATTTCTTGTGCCTCGGGATGGCAGACTCATTTGTCACTGTTTTCTTCTCCTGCAGCTCTTTTGATTCATCTGGGATCCAATAACTTTGTTAATATGATTTCTTTCATACCCTAGCCAAGTACAGCGTTCTGGGCACATGTGGCAGCTCTCTAAAGCATTAAATACCTCACACAAAGCACAGGTCCCTGCTCTTTGTCCAAAACTACTTCTTCTGAGTCCTTTATTGACATAACGGGCTGGGGGGGGCAGGGGGGGAAGGGGCAGGAGGAGCACATAAAACAAGAAGATATGTTGACAATTTTCTTACAATATTCTGTCTCTTGCTATTTCAGAAAATCCTCCCTGCACAGAGCTGTCAGACAAGCATCACACTGGCCTCCTTCTAGCAGACCATGTAAAAACTTTGGGATAAAACACAAGGACAAAGGCAACTCTGTTGCATCAGCGGGAATATGAAGAAATTGAGATCAATGTGCTCACTCAAAGCAATACTTCATCAGCTTCATGGGATAGTGATCTGTTTTTCACCAGGACAAAATGACAGCAACACGGGGCCCACAACATTTATCTCGGGAAGAAAGTAAATTTCAAAGCAGACACATTTTTATACTTCTCTTTTAGCACCATTCATCCCACAGAACAAGTAACTACATCAACGAGCAAATCACTGTTGTGTCCGACTTGTTTAAACAAGACTGTGATTTACTGCACTGCCAGCTAATGAAGAGCTGTACAAGAAGCTGATCAATGCCATCCTTGTCTGGCAGCACAAAGCAGAGACCACTCAGCATATTGTCCAAAACAAAGACACCCCCCTCCCCAAGCTCCCCGGCGGGGACTCGCTCACTAGGACACACACAAAAACCCACAGCCTGTCCCCAAACCTGAAATGATCACTCAAAGACAGGAATTTTTCTGACCTGCTTTCCCAAGCTGAGTTTGAGGTGCAGAAAAAAAAGAAATGGATGAAGAAAATGTTTATCTTGCAGCTGTCTTCCTTAAATTACCCTTTGTGCTACTGTGTATTTAAGCAGTTCCATCACCTGAAGGCAGCTTTGTGTTCATTAACAGCGGGAACTGAACTGCGAGCCAGGTGCTCACAGGCAAATCTAACTCCCAATTCCACCCTCAGTGGCCTTCCCTTCCCATTTCATATTTGTGCCAGCGTTAATCATGGCAGGGGTGAAATCACGTGTCCCCTCCTGCAAGGCAATAACCACAGACAGAACAGCTCCCAGAAAAACAACTGGGAGAAGAGCAGTGGCAATGCCTCGTGTAGGCTGGAGAGGCTGGACCTTTGGCAGCCTCTTACACACTGCTCCTCATCCAAGAATCATCACCACCCAGCACGACCTCACCTTGCATAGAGTCTGAGCAGGTGCGACAAACCAATGCTGTCCTTTGAGTGGTGGTCTCCTCCAGAATTCACTTGCCTGTTCCCAGGCACACCCTGTACTGCAAGCATTTTAACCCCAGCTCAGATCTTGCTCCTGGTGCAACCATGCCACATGTACTGACTGCTCAGCAGATCCGTACCGGGCCCGAAGCGAGCACCGAGTTGTGCAGGAGCTGCCTGGAGTTAATTAGCAGAAGCTGTCATGTTGAAGCTTTCGGAGACAGGGATCAGCTCAGGAACAAGCTTGTAGAACCCAAACCATTTAAAATGTAAAATCTCTTTCCATTACCATCAACAAGGCTGAGTTGGTGTCAAGTCACAAGGCGTATTGACACCTTCCAAATCCACAGGAAACACTTTTCTCATCATCCCCATGTGCAGAGCACAGCAGTGCCTGCTGACACGCTGGCAGACAAGAGCTTGTCGGGGCTCCTGTTACAAACCTGATTTGTCCCACGTGTACAAAGTGATCCAATGTGTCAAGCAAGATGCACTGCCACCAGATACACACTGCACTGCTTACCCACTTCAGTTCAGTACTGCAGAGACGAGGTGCCTACTTGCACACTACCTGACTTCAAATCAAAATCATTTTCATTCCCCACTTTATGGTTCTGAACATCAGATACTGATAATTCATTAACATAGCACTGCCACATCCCTTAGTGCTCATAGATGCAGATGGGTAGATGAATGAGATAGCAGTGCTGCTAGCAGGACTCTAATAGAAGAAAAAGTAGGGTTTCAAGGCAAACCAAACACCTTTCCCAACAGAAAGTGTGTCCTTGTTTCACTCCAGCTGTACTTGGTTTTCCCCAACACACATGTGAAACATTCCCAAACTGAAAATTGAAAATAACTAATGAATTATTCACCTTCTCATGTAAAAACCCTGGTGAAACACACAGGCTACATATTAATACATAATCCAATTCTGCATTTCAGTCAACCCATCTCTTCCATCTCTTAGAAACACTTCCCTGCTCCTGTGGGAGAAAGGAGCCCCCCCAGGAGCTGTAGAGGATAAGGGACAGGGCAGACATCAGGGATACACCACAGTCACCCAAACTCAGCACAAGCCTGGTCAGCACCACCGGTGCTTGATCCTCATTTACATACACACCCTAATCACACTGCAGTAACAAGAGGCTGTGTCTGGACAAAGCAGCACATTCAGGACCCCCTCTGCGGGACAACAGCAACCGTGGGCAGAAAGCACCTCTGTAAAGAGCATTTTACCACCAGGATGCTGCCATCCCAGCCTTTCAAAGCCAATACCCAGCAACTACCAGGAGCTCCTTGCTGTCTGTGGGGCTGCTGCTCTGCCTGGTTTATTCCTGAGAAGAGTGATCACGGACAGCTGATTATTGTAGCAGATAGTTGACCTTTATCTAAAATTCCATTGAAAAGCTTTATTGACTGCAGTCTTGCAGGGTCCTTCAGGATTCACTGGGTCATTTATTCACTGTCGGATATCCATCGGGTTTTAAGCTTTTAGGACTGCTCGAGCTTTAGGAAGAAGCTGTATTTTTTTTTTCTTTGTCATTTTTAACTGGTTTTAAGACTGTTTGAGGGGATGTGTGGCTAGGGCAGAGAAGGTTATCTTAAAGCACAGGAAAATGAGAGAAAACCTGTCAGCATGGTACAACTGCTTCCAGGGCAGGTTGGCTCGTGCACTTGGGTGCAGCACAGCAATGCACTGCCTGCAGGTACCCAGGGAGGATGCCTTTTGACTTTAGTCAACAGACATCAAGGATAAACTACTTCATGTACCATCCTTGTGTAATTTATAACTCCGTACCATCATGCCAGGCTTTCATCAGCTGAAGCCACTTTTTTCTGGGCCACGTGCCTGTCTCAGATAGAAATAAGAAAAATAAAAAGAATGGTTCAATCCTTTCTGAAAGAGAATTTATAGAAATGGTTTAGCCAAGCTAAAAAAATTCTGGTGACAGCTCCCTCAGGCTTTGCAGGAGTGTCCTGAAAGGACGTTACTCCCTTTTCCATTCAGTGACAAAAAAGAAAACGTTGGAAGGAAGGCAATGTGTGCACTGAATGAAGCAGGGGATCTGGGAAAGTATAGTGTGAATTTGTCTTTAAGGAATATGTAATAAGTCAATATACATGGGGACTGAGTTAGGCTTGCACACACATCTCCCATTTCCAGACTCTGCAGTGCTTTGTATTTTTATTAATATTACATCTCATTATTTTGTATTTTATGTTTAGTTCATTGTACATTCAACGATGAGAAATAACAAATTTAAACATTCATTCTGGGTAAATTAAAATCTTTGGATAAAACCCAACTATTCCCAAGTCGCCAGTAACACTTTAATTCTATAATTATTTCTAAATCTGAACCAGCATTTCTGATTCACTAAAAAGTACTTTTTTTTTTTTTCCCCCTTTCTCACCACTTTCACTTCTGCTGAATGTTCATCCTTGAAATGACACTCGAGTTAATCATTCGTTTCTCTTGCCAGCAATAATCCCACCCTGCTTCCCATTCACACCAGCCTGGTTACTGCCATGGAGGCCACGCGGAGCCTCCTCCTCACACAGCCAGGCTGCAATCCCCACAGCCTGCACGCTCTCATTCTCTATGCATTTCCAGATCTAAAACCTTCTGTTTTCCTTCCCTTGTTTGCTCTTGGCAGCTATTGGCAGGAGACATCCTCTTAATGATCTTTTTCTGGCCTTCTAGACGACTGCTCAGACTTCTACAGATCTTTCATTATTAACGCAGAAGCCTTGTAAGTCAGTTTTAATGGCCTGTGCAATTTCGATTCCTTAGCAGGAGACATAACCTCCTCCATATGGATATATGTTTATTAATATAAATCTCTAATATAATTTCTCCTAGTGAGAATAATCAGTGAAAGCCAAGCTGCGTGTATTACACCTTGTCCTGGTTCATCCAAAAGTCAGAAAGTAATCTTTGCCCTGCGACAGGTGGGGCATGGCAGAGTGAGCTTTTCCCTGGAAACCTCCTGGGCACTGAACAATGATGAGGTTTCTCTCCACAATCCCATCCCTCCAGGCTGCTGCCACTTCCCTTCCTCTAGTGTGGGATTCGTTACCTGCTTTCAAGCCCTTGCTGTTATTCCTGGAGTATCTCCAATCAGAGATTCTATTCTGATCAGGCACAAAGGAAGGGTGGGTGGTTCAAGTTAGGGACGTGTGATGAATGCTGACAAACCCACTTTTTGTCTGTGACTGGACAAATTGCTATTAGTGCTCAGCCTTCATTACAAGCACATCCTCACTGATGGTTTCAATGAGGAGATGGAAAATGGGACAAAACTCTGCCCTTTATTTAAAGGATGTCCTGGTTTCTTTCCTATAACCAAGAGGCAATTGTCCATTTATTCCATTAAACGTTTTTCCTGCTGTACAAAATTACTCCCATTTTTCTTTTAAATACACACTTTGAGTCTCGAGATGGAATTAACTAATAAAATACACCACAAAAGAAATTAAAACTATTCCCAGTGCTATTGGATGAGATTTCCAGTCTTCCAGTTAAGCAAGAATTGGTTTCTCCCATCTCTTTTACAACTCCTCTGTGTACATCAGGAGACTACTTCTGTTTAGTAAACAGCACAAAAGTTGGTGCTACCCCTTCTTTAGTCATGACTTCCATCATTCCTCACTTATTATTTTTCATCAAAGTTTTTTAGTAAAGAAGATAACAGATACTCCTGTGCATCCAAAGACAAAAAGTGACTGAAAATTTATGACTGATGCATGTATTAGTCCTGTTGGAATCTTAAAGCTGTGCTTCATTCCCCATCCCTTTTTTTTTTTTTAAACTAGGTAGCCCATAAAAAAGTTTAATCATGGCAGCACAGCCCATTTCACCTACCTTTATGGTTCAGCTATGTTTAATGGCAACCCACCTAACAGAACGGGCCAGATTTATGTCCACAGATGGGAAATTTCACAGTACAATCCAGACCAGCAAGGCCACAAATTAACCTCTGGTGTCATAAGAATTTCACTGCACACATGTATAGATCATCTGTCTCCAAAGAGAGCAATGTGACTGTCAGGCACAGCAGAACTTTCAGCACACACTGAGCCTCCAAATTCTGCCCCTTGCCACATCTGGGTCCTTCAATCACACCAAGCCACTCCAGAAAGAAACAAATTCCATGCACCACAGCACAACTAGAACTCCAACTCCATCTTAAATTCTAGTTACTGAGCAACCACAAACAACCAAGACTTAGCTTAAGCAGAGCAAAACCAGTCTGGACTCATGAAAAGGGACTGGGAGTGATAGATTCAGTTTAATATACAACCTGCAGCATCGCCCTGGAAGTCACATTACTGGGGGCTTGACAAGTGAGTATCTTTCACCACAGCACATTGCTGAATCAAGACACTGTTTCCAATTGCTTTTCAGTTTCCAAGCCTGGTTAAGAATCCCAGATTTTACCAAATTGAGGAAGAATCTGCTCTCTGACACTGGAGTCAGTTCTGCTAAAACAAAATCAAACGTAAAATAAAATACTCCACAACATGGCATGAAATAGTAAAAGAGGTGCAGAAAATAGAGCACATCTGTTCTTTTGCAAGCTGTCAGAGCTCGAGGTTTGCATCAAATGCTGTATTGAGACTGACTTGATTTTGATCTATTGCCTCCTATGAGCCAGGCTGCTATTCACTGCACTACACTTGTAACAGATACGATTAAAAACAATCACTTATATTAGGCAAAAATATATTTCCCAAGGCAAACATCCACTTCAATGTATTTTTCTCTGGCTACAGCACACAAAAATTCTATGTCTCTATAAACCTTCTGGGTTTTTACGGACATTAGCCTTGAGATGAAAAATGGAAAGCCTGGGAGGGAAACTGCATAAATTAGATGCAGGCACTATAGTGACTGTATTTCCCTTGGCATAACTCCTTGGAAAAAAAAGCAACTTTAAACTTTAGCTGAATAATCTCTCCACGGGCCCCACGTATGTCATTCAAAGTAATCTTAGCAACAGTTGCTGGTGCTCTCTCCATCCTGAAGGGCGGGTGAACCAGCAGCAGAAATGCATTTTGCCTCCTACTTTCAGCATTCAGCTGAAGGTTAAATAAAAATACTCGCAGTTTCTCTGATGAAAAGCACAATACAACCAAAGTCAAATAAAAGACCAGACAGGGTAGACTACAGAGAGCTGATAGTGACTTTTCCAAGGAAATACTTATGGGCAGCATGCAAAACATGCTGATTTAGTGTAACAGAAACATCTCCTGGAGATGAACTGATTCCACACACTTTCCACAGAAGGAAATCCCCATGGAAACCTGACTGCTTTCCAGCAGCTCAGGAGCACCGAGATGCACGCTCTGTGTGTCACAAGAGCACTGCAAAGTGACTCCAGACTGAAGGTTGGAGACATGAAGGTCCCAGGAGCCTGCAGGAGAAGACAAGGGACTAAGGCAGTAGCTCTTGGGGCTCATCCTGGGGTTGCCCATCTTAGAAGCTCTCAACTCCCTTGATTTCTGCTACCTTGAAGGCCCAGCTTAGTGGCTGTTCTCCACACTTCCAGAAACTATTTTGCTTTTCAAAGGCAGCATTTCAAAACTATCTCTGCAAGAAGTTTTTTGGCACTTTCCAGGCCAGCAGAAATATCAAAACTCTACCCTCATGCTGTTCGTTACGAGGTAAGTGTTATTTTAGAAATACCAATGGAAAGAAAATATCCTCATCTTAGATAAAATTCCCTAGGTATTAGAGACAACCTGTGGTGTGGCAAATAGAACAAAAACCTGAGAATTAAGAGCTGATGTTAAATCCTTGCAGAGCCTTAGGCAAATTCCTTAATCTCTCTGCTATAGCACCGAGGATCAATACACAACTGCTGAAACCTGACTGCTTCATGATGTTGGTCAATCTGTTGACAGTGGATGCTGGCCAAAACCATATTTAACAAAGAAAAAACTGTAAAGCCAGGTAAAGGCAAAAGTAAGTTAGGTTTGCAGAAAGACCCTTCCTGACCTAAACCTTTTAAATACTGCTTAAATGCTATGGTATTTCTCACAAATTTCTACCCCACCCTGAGTAGATGGAAGTCCTGGGGAAATTGCAGCCCAGTTCTTTCCCTCTGCCTGGGCACTGTGCTAGGAACCCCAGCAATCTGCAAGTTTGTTAATATGCAGGTGCTATTTCACAAATGTCAAATTATTTCAAAGTGCTGCATAAGGTTTGCTGTCTGTTTTCTCAACATTTGTCCCCAAAGTGCACTTCTGTCATGTTTTGCTCCCATCTTTCTCAGATCAAAAAGTCAGAAGCAAGGCAAGAATCTGTTTGGAGTTTTCCTAGCACAGGCCACAGCTCCTGCCTTCCCAAGCGTCTCGCATTCTCACAGCACATGACGCCTTCCAATTACCTTTTGGCCCTTTTGTTCCCCCAGTCCGACTCTCATTTCTCTCTGAATTTGGTCTCTCTGCAGCTCTGAACCCACAGACTGACAGCTAAGGACAGAACAAGTATGCAGCACTAACCCTTGGGGTGGTTAGAAATGCCTGAATTCTCCTATTACAGGCAGATTCTCTAGCAAAGGTCACCAGAAAGTCTCAAAACTTAAAAATGGGCCACTCAACAAGCAGTGAAAAGCTTGAGGGAGCAGGATGGGCTGTCTTCAGAAAAAAAAAAAACAACAAAACAATTCACAGAGTTTGGATCCAAACCCTGGCTGTACCAGAGACATCCTACACAAGCTGAGGCACGTCTCATTTTCTCACCTCCCCTCTGTACAATGCAACAAAACAGTTCCTCACCACATATGACCTGTGCAAGATCTATCCATTTACTTGGAGAAGACTAAGAAAGTTGGTAAGATGGGAGGGAGCTTCAACAAAGAAACAGAAACCCCTCCTGCAAACTACCTAGCAAAACAGATCACAGCAGATACCCTGTCTGACTTACAGAGATGTAATTTATGAGGCAGAATTATGACGAGATGCAAAGAGAATTATTAACCAAAATAATCATACAAACATTTATAGCTCATACTTTAAAATCAATTCCCATGTTCCAAAGAGCGACATCCACACAGATAATGCAGAATATTTATAGTTTTCCCCAGTTAGAGAGGAAATGCTTAAGTTCTCTCAGAAAAATGCTGAATATAACCAAAGAAATGACACATGGCATGGATTTGTCCCAATTTGAAGGCTGTTTAGCATACAGCACATTAAAAATTCTCTTACCTTAATACAAACTGGTCTGCTAGAGAGTCATCTGCCAGGGAAACATGAAAGGTCACAACATCACCTTCTCTGACCGGGTTGAGGGGTAAGCGAATAATGACATTTTCATCCAGCCTCAGCAAAGACTGTTTTAATCTGTCTTGATTTGGGTACACAATGATGCTACCAATCCTCTCCATAGCTGACAAAGCCTGGTGTTCATTATCTTGACCTGCATGGATATTGTTTTCCCATTTTGCATCATCTGGAGAACATTCCCCATCTGCTGTATAAATCTTATAGAAGAGCTCCACAGTAATCCCTTCCAGGGAGGCTGCTTCATCTGAAACCAAGGGTGGAGGGGAACTGAACCAGCTAGGAGATAATTCCAGCTCTGCCACACATAATCCTAGATGACCTGTCAATCGACAGCTGGCCACAACTTCTCTAGACTCCAGGAAAGCAAACATCTTCACACAGGGCAAGGTCTCTACGGAGTCATCCCAGTCCTTCCCCGCGATGTAGAACAAGGTTTGTATTTTAGGTTTGTTGGAATAGATGGAGCTGTCGAGTATGTGAGATTTTAATTTCCAATTAAAAGTGAATTTATTTGTGAACCCAAAAGATGCAGAAGTCAGCATGAGGTCCGAGGGAACAGCCTGTTCAACAGAAAAAGGTCCGTACGTGGCATTTAGGACAGGTGGCAGTTTGGCTTTATATATAAAGAATGAATCCACTCTAGACTGCAAACTGGAGTTCCTCATGATATCCTGGTTGGCTTCTTTGAGGAAGAAGAAGATATCAGCATTGCTGATGTCACAGCTTGCGGGGAGATAGGTTGGCAGGTTGGCAAATCTCTGTATGCTGTCCATGATCCCTCCTCGGCTCTCCACCACTGCAGTCCAAAGATAAAAGGAAACAGAAAGACAACTCTAATGTTTGTTTAGCATCCCCCTCCAGTTTTCTCCCAAGCAATGTATTACCAGAGATCAATACTGTTAGCCACAATTACAAAACAATCTGACACAGGTACCACACTGGCTCAAAGCTCATACACTGAAAACATCCCACTGCATCAGCTGTACATCTCCCTTTCCACCTTCCCCTATCTCATACCTGTTTGAAAGCCATTAATCAAGTGCTGGTTAAAGCAAGGAGTGATCAACCAGATCCCAAAACTTAGTACTGGTTGGTTTTTGTTCCTTTTATTACTAGATCAAACACAGGACTTTTCCTCATCCATGTTCCAATATACATAAGAAGCTAGAACACTGAATATTAGTAGGCAGTAGAACAACATTCTCTTTAGTCCAGTATCAGTAACACACAATGCAACAGGGGTTTGCAAATCTGCATCACTCCCAATCCACTCTGCCAGGTCAGCAGTTTGAAAGTTAGTGGCAAACTGGTAAAAGCTTTCCATTCTTGAAATCAAAATTTTTCGCACACAGAAAAACCCAGGGTTTGATAGAGGTCTCGGGGGGTGGATTTATAGGCAAGCATGAACTTGAGAGAAGGAGAGAAATCTTTTACATGCAGGAGGTTCACAAATGCTTAGAAGCATTATTTGGTTTAATTCCAGAGGAGAATGAAACACATTTGGAAACCACAAAAGTTTCTCTACAACACAATGGTCAATCCTCCAGCCAGCACTGAGCCATTTTTCCCAGGCAAGAAAAGATTCCACAGGGAGGGAGGGATCAAACAGAAGTCTTTGGTTTGGGCCAGTCTCTAATTAATAATGAGATATGTTCAATATGGGCTGTGATTCTACCAGAAAGAAATGGTAGGTCTTTTAAACTAACAATGCATCTGCTCTGAAAAAATAGCCAGTCAATGCAAGCTCCTGGGACTGCCACAGAAGAAATAAACAGAAACCAAATGAATTAAAATGAAGCTGTTCCATAATGTGAGAGATAACAAAGAACAATGACAGATCCTAAGGTCAAAGCTCCCTCATGGCAGAGCTTGCCATGCCCTTGTGCAACTGCACGCCTCAGTCACTGAAGTGAACTTTCCTCCTGTGAAAGCAGAGGCAGCAAGGGAACAGAGGGTGTTGCTCCTTCACTGAGAAGTCAAATGCAGACAAGCACCTTCCTGGATTAATTGTAGATAAATTGAACTACATTTGAAAGCAAAACGTTTGAGAAGTTGCATTGATCATAAGAATTGTGCAGCTGTAAGGTTTGGCAAAGGACACAGAGCAGCAGCAAGAGTTCCTTCTGATCTTTAGGAAAAGAGCTAAAATTTCCCTTCTCCCAAGACATACCAGACTGCAGAGGAGATCTGAACACTGATATGGTTCCTGAGCCTAAAGAACCAAGACACAAGCAAGGCTTATACACATTTGTGTCTACATTATAGGACTTCTCTCTCTTTATGCATATATGAGAGGTTTCCTCTCTCTAGTAGTGATTTACAGGAAGTTTAGAAGGTATGTTTTCCCCATTCCTCCATTTCATTACAGTGACACCTTTCTCAGAGCTGCTTCGAGGACCAGGATATCAGCCTGTTGTAACTCAAACTAAATGAGACACAAATTTTGGCTGAAAGCTTATATGGGAAGCCATAAACACCAGCAGACAGGGCTGGGCTTTGTCCTAGAACCAGCCTGCAACAAAATATGACATGTGAATTTAGCAGCATTTTATGATGCTGTAGGAACATCTAAAAAGAAATACTTTGTGTGATGGTGAGCCAACACCCCACCTTTTTCATTCAGTGTGTCAGCACCACAGCATCAATCTCCTCCCAGTAGCCATCAGAAACAGGACACGTTCCCAGCTTTCTGGTGTGTAACAAAGAAACTAATAAATTACCTGCTCCTTTAATAAGCACTCCAGCAAGATCAAAAGAGTACTGAATGTTAGATCAGAATGTGGATTAGTCCTAATCATGTAACAAAAGAGGGAAAGAGCTGAAGGAAAGTAAATGGAGGCCAAGTGAGCATCCCTGGAGCTCAGTGCTATCTCAAAGAGGGACCAGAGTCTGGTTCTCATTAGTTATTTAGATTGTACTTCTAAAATAACTTTTACCCTGTAACAGGTTTTCAGGAAGTGCACTGCCTTTAAAACACTTATTTAGACCAGCCAAGTACCAAGACCTCTACAGCAACAGATCAGCTTTCAAAATCTCATTGCTCCCCTTTTATGCCAAAATCCCTCTTTCCAGAGCTGGGCAACAGCCTCATAGATCAGTTCATTCTGCAAATTGAGAGTGTAGACAGAACTCTGTTGGTTCTAAAGAGCAGAGAGGAAGCCTCCATACACATAAACAATCATGGAAGGCAGTGCTTCAGGGACATGCCCCTTCCCAGTCCTTCCTTTGACTAACTCAGGCCTCAAACAAAGCTTCTTTCCTGTTGTCTTGATAATTTTTTTTATTTCACCATAAAATTATCCATCACTTTTGGTTTTAATCTCACTTGACCCTGGACTGATGCCACAAAAAGCAGCAGAGGACTAAGGCACATGCAAATCCATAGCTGCAGGTCATACTGTGCAATTATAACTCAAGATTTCATCCAAGCTACATTTCTTAGATTTCATATCAAATCCAAATTTCACATCTACTTTAGCTAACTACTTAACAGGAGCTAAATTATCCAGAAGCCCTCAGTAATTCTGAAGTTGAGATGCAAGGAACGAGAAGAGTTTGCAATTGCACCATTCTCATTCTCTCTGAAAACAAACAAGAAAGCCAGTCCTGCACCTGGGGAAAAATGGTGAAGATGTTAAAATTCATCTTTCCTGCAGCATCATCAGAATTGTAGAGTGAGATCATACAGATGCTCCTCTTTGTAAAAGAGGAATAATTTCACTTAATGTGGTGCCAGTGAGTACTATGATGTTATCCATGACTCATAGAGAGGCAATCAATGGCTTGTCTGTATAGGAGAAAAATCGCCAGCCCTCACTGAAGACCATAAAGACCAAACTACACATGTACATTATTCCACCATCAAAATGGCTCTATTCATAATAATTATTTTGCTTGAGAAATGCAGGCATTATCCTAGAACAAAAACACACTGTATCCCAGAATAGGATGTCTGCACAAGAAAAGCTATGCTGGAACTGATAAATTATAGAAGTATTTCTGGACTAGCTGTGTAGGTCACTTTCTCTCATACATGCAAGGGGGAGAGCTGATGCTGTTTAGGGACCCCAGCCATAAGAGGTTGCACAAGGTGATTTGGCCTGGCTACAGCTGGAGAAACTCTGACTCTTCATCCTGGCAGCAGGAAAATGAGGAGGATGAATTCAGTGTGAAAATATACCACAAGTTTAGACCTCATTTGAGCACTTTGAGTAGGATAAGTTTGGGTTGTGAGAGGATTTAAGGAGCTTGTCCCTGACTCATTCAAAATTTAATCAAATCACCATGAAAGGAGGCTGTCACTGTTTACTTCCCACATTCATAGTCCATCCTGTGACTCATCTCCTCAGTTTTACATTAGGGAGGAAAAGGAAGAGAAAAGCCCTCTATAGTCTCACTGAGGAACAACTTCCATCACCTACCATTCAAAGCCAAGCCCTACTCCTTTCAGCACTGGAGGTAGTTATATAGTGAGCAACACTGGAGTGGAAAAACAACCAACCAACCAAAAACACAAACAAAAACAACCCCACACCATCAAAACCCCAACAACAACCGAAACAACACACACCAAAAAGACATAACAACAAACTGTATTTTCAACTGTAACAGAATAATTTGAAGTTATAAATGACACTGCAAGAAAGAGCTAAGAAGAGTTCCCAATACTTTGTTAGCCCAGAAGCTGTCAACATATAAAAAATTACAGCACGAGGAAAGATGAGAGGATCCCTTAAGCTTTTCTTATCTTCTCTTCTTCTTATCCCAGTTTGATATAAGAATAGAACTTAATGCAGGACTCACAACCAGTTTACAGCCCTTATGTTCAGTCTTAATTACACATTTGTGGAGACAGAGATTCACTTTACAAAACACTGCTAGTCAGGCAGTTTGAAAGGCTTGTTTTGAAAGACAGGAAGGATGCAATTAAAAAAAAAAAAGAAAAAAAGAAAAAAGAAAGAAATCTATCTAATCCAAACATCTACAACTGAAGAGAGGTTCATTAACTTTGGTTGGCTTGGGACAATGTTTCACATACTTCAAATGTCTCAATCAAACTTTTGTTACTGAGGTTTCACTGAAGCTACACATCCTTTAGCACACCCATCTCATTCTAGATAGGTATCTACACCCAGCACACACTCCAGCCTCCCCTTTCACAGAAAAGGGTACCTCTGAAATTCATCCATCCTCTCCTAGACACATCTTAAGGGTGATAAATCACCCTTGGGAGGAGCCTATTCTTGCCCATTAACTCACCTGCTAAAGGTGGCCAGTGCAGACCTGCATGTCTGTGGGCAAATAGACACGTCCTGGCCCATCTGATCTGTCAGCTCACTCTTCACATCACATGCCCAACACTCTGCTTCCAAAAGCACCAAAAGTAACATCTCAGGCCTCATAAATCTTTTGTCTACTAAAATACATTTTTCAGTACAAAATTAAACCATGCATACGAATTAAACCCCTGATCAGGCCACAAGTTCAATAATAAATTGTATTATTGTGTTCCAAAAAAAGTCAAGTGCTTTGCCTGCTTACTGCTGCCAAAAAATTAAGTTGGATGTGAAAGTTTCTGAGCTGGTGCTTACTACAGTTTTTAGCTTGCATGCATTTTGCACAGTCACTTCTACTGAAAGACATACGTACAGCAAGGCCACCTACACATCGTAATAAAACCATACTGTCTGAAAGGCTGCCTATAAATCTTATTAAAGTAATCCCTTCCCTGAACCCAGATTATTACATTCACCTTTATGGTAGAATAAAAATTAATTTTCTCAGCTATAATAAGTGTATGATAAGAAAGCATCACTTGAGACTAAATAAAGATTATAATTAACTCCAACTGAATAAATCTAAATTTAGCTGGGACTAGCAATTTGTTTTCATAGGTTTTCCTCTCCAAGTGAGTGAATAGGCAGGGCAGGATTAGCTTCCCATACCAGCTCCAGCACTGCTGGCACGGAGAGGAGCGAGGCAGAGGTGTAATCCAATACCCAAAAGGCCTGAAGATTAATTCAGGGCTCTCTATCAGCAAAAGTTTGGAAAACTGGAGGAAACAAAAAGGCTGAAAAATGCCATTAGTCTGGAAAAAAAAGCATGTGAAGGGTTGGACTCCAGAGAGAACCCTGCTCGCTGCACTGCCTCCATCAGCACTCTACAGACAGGGCTCCTGCCAGGGGCTGCCCAGAGCACGTTCAGGGAAAGCATTCCCTGTGCTTGCCTGGCCCTGCTCCTTCCCACCAGGAACCTGCTGCTCCTGAGTGCTGCCAGAACTGGAATGCTGGGCCAGATGGACCTGTGCTCTGACCCAGTATGGCCTTTGTTAATCTGCACTCCCTCATCTACCACACCTCTCAGGTGACCCCCCCAGCAACTGCAAAGCAAGACACAATATTACACAACCACATGCAAGCACACAAATAAAAATGAGTAAATGCATCAAATACGCAAAAGTTTACTCATGATATATTTTTACCTAGTTGAAATAAAACCCCTTACAGCAGTACTATCCCCAGCAGATTAGAGATTTTGTCATTAGGTTTTTTTTCTTTCCAAGGAAACGTGGCTCTACTTCTAAAAGGTTGAGGAACTGCCTTGTTAAGCTACTCCCTCATTCTCTGGGAAGGTGATTGTTAACAACTTTATTACTGGGAAGGAGGAGTTCAGGCTTATTTATCAAAACAGACCACATACTTATCCTAGCCAGGGAATAGCATGCTACCCAGGCAATAAAACTACTGTGCTTCCTCCTCTGATTTCCATGCTAGCCCATGCAGATACTGGATTTGCCTACATAAGAAGATTTTATCAGGAATAAAGCCACAGCTGAACTGTTATCGTTAGAGCAGAATGGTTCTCCAAGCAGATATGGTTATTTCAAAAGACTGGAGTTCTTTTAGCTTAAAGGTGACACAGTCTGAAACAACCAATAAAAACTTTTGAGGATGAAATAAGAGTAGGAATGTAATGCACTGCACCCCCAGAACAGCTCACATGCAGCTCTGATGAGGGTTTAATGTTCCTGAACAGGCCACCCTCCTGCTGCCCCAGCACCACTGATGCTTTTGGAGAATTATCAGACATCAGCACAATTCCTGCCCAAATATGAAATTGCTCAAAATTATGCTGTCCCAACCTGAGGTGTGCAAATGGGTAGTTAAATTTGTCACAGCTTCTAAGTCAAAAATGCAGCAAGAATGGAGGTCATAAAGTGGAATTTTATTCCACCAGTGAGAAGACTGATCTCTTTTCCTCCAAAATGCTACCATCATGTCAAGGCCTAGAAGGCCCTAAGATAGAGGATATTAAACCTGTGACATCTGTAACTGTAGGAAGGCTATTTCAGGTAAGTTTTAAAAGGCTTTTACTGCTCCCTCTGAACCCCATACAGCAGGAAACACAGTAACTAGAGCATCTGGTTTTATGGACTGGAGTAATAGAAAAAATAGTCACAATAAAAAAAATTTTTAAAACTCTCTAAACGTCCCTAAAATAGCTTTTTTTCAAACATACTGGGATGGTTTCACCATCTGTGAGTAACGTGCCCATCCCCACACCCCATAAACTCTCTGTCATAATGTATTGTATTTACTCTTCTCTGCCTTACTCTCAGACAGATTCTTCTGGCCAAAGTCTTTGTTGTTAAAAACATTTATTCAAATGTGTCTGATAAAAAAGCTCCATGTTAGATAAAATATATTCCCGTAGTACTACCTACTACACGTTGTGCAGAAACACTCTGCAGTCCCACCCACGGGCTGTACAAAGCACAGGATAATGGTCTCTCCCAGACAGGTCTTCATGGCCTCCCAGGGCAGTGAGTTCTTGACCAAATCCTTTGTGTGCCAGATAGCCTTTCTGTTAAGGAGAAGGAGATCACTCCAATGGGTGAAGGTCACAGAACAAATACTGAGGGTGAAAGCACAGAGAAGGGAGTGTGAGCATGAAAAGAGTATGGAGACACTGAATACCCCCTCTCCAAGAACCAAGCAGAAATGAGATGAGACATTCACAGGGTTTCTCCTTCGAGTCTCCATCAGCCATCTCCAGCTCCCACCTCCTCTGGCAGAGGCAATACAGGTATTTGCAGAACTAAAGTTTTCCAGCCCAGAATAATTCCCTGAGTGTTAGAAGGGAGTTTTCCTCCATATGACACTTAGCACAGCCAGGGCTACCTCGGTGCAGAGAGCCGACAAAGCTGCTTTAACTGCCCAAGCCTCACTGCAGTGAAGGTGCCCAGGAGAGGAAATCCCCCATGAGTTTTCTCATTTAATGTGGCTGTTGCAATTGCTCAGGTTGCTCTGCTGGGCTGATCATCAGCCTAACTTGCCATTTTAGTTTTGATCAGGGGTGTTGATATGGCAGTTAAAAGTCACAGGCTGCTCTTGGCAAGTTTCTCTGCAACTCTCATACAACAGCAACGGGGAAATTGTCCTGCCAGTTACAATTAGATGCATTATTAGCACAGTGGCTAAAGGTCACAAATTCATCAGCTGAAAGAACTGAATGACAGAACCACTATTGCAAGCTAAACTGAAGTTTAAAGACACCTGATTAACAAAGGAGGGTTTCTATTCTGGTTACCTGGAGGGGAGAGACAACTTCTAAAGCTGTGCACGCAGAGAGGTTTAGCACAACCTGCTGCTTGGTGGGCAGAAATCCCATAAATACAAACCCTGAACACCACAGCCTGCCTCAAGGTGCCTCCCCGGGCGTGAGCAGCATTAGGATTTCCTAAAACCTTCTTCTCCCTTCCAGAAACCACTCAGCTTTTCTCATCCAGAGGTGGAGATGCCAAAATCAACCCTGAAAACCAGGGCACCACCAATTCTGGAGGATGAGTTGCACAACCAGGCAGACCTGTGGGGGGTAGCTGAGGGGCACAACCATCCCAGGTGAAGATAAGCCACCAACAGTGCCAGGGACCACAGCAGGGCTGCCAGATCTTTCATTCAGCTCCCCACCACAGGCACTGGTCCTGGCATTGCTCCCTACCCCAATGCCAAGGTGCTGCTTCCAGCTTCCAGCATTGCAAATTCTGTGCATCCCTCCTGTCACCTGATAAGATTTGTCACAGCTACCGGAGGTCCTCATGGCTAAAGAGGAGGTTAGGAGAGCACTCCCAACTACTGTTATCCAAGGAAAGGTCATTTTTCCTCAGTGATATTTCACACACAACAGAAAATGAATATGTGTATGGAGTCTGTGGATATATTCTCCAAAGAACAGAAAGGCATTACAAGGCAAACAAATTCACTAAAGGCACCAGGTGATTGCAAAAGTAAATCTCTTAAATATATGCTCTAAACTATTAGCCAACTGTGAAATATTTGTATTCAGTGTCAAAACATCCATGTCACACAAAGCCAAGAGACTGACAGGAGAAAGGCCAGGATTTATGTTAGCTGGGGTCTATCTGTCATGGAGATAGGAATGCTGAGAGAGAGTCCTTTTATTAAAATCACTCTCCCGCTGCAGATATTGATCTAAGCAGCTAAGGTTGAATAGCAAAGTGCATCCCCATCTCTCACAAAGTTACTCACCAGTACAGCAGTGAAAGACTGGGGTAAATGTCCTCACAACCCCAGCAAATGGCACCCCAAAAGGAAGTGGGCAGGGAGTAAAAGGCAATGGCATCCCACAATGTCATGGTACACTTGCCTTCAAGAAACAGAAAAATCCCTTTTGAATCAACTTCCCATATTTTAGGGAAGCCTGTTTTTCTCCCCAAACCACTAACACAGGTCACCATGACTTCCAGAGTGAGTTCACCATTAGAACAACACAAAATCACAGTGCTGTCTGCACTGCTTAGATTCCATTTAAGAAGAAAATGTCTTTTCAAAAGAATGCTTCCCTAAATTTGCTTCAGCATTTCCAATTTTCCCTCTAAGCAATAATAGCAATAGCTTCTGCCCCAGTTTAGGCTGATCCTTCCCTGGCAGTTCTCCCTCAGCTCCTGGAAGACCCAGATCTTGGCTGTGTTTTCCTTTGCAGAACCCATCTTGTGACTGCAGTGAATGGCCTTGAGTATTACACCTAAAGAAGAAATGAAGCAAATAGCTCCAAGTTCTCTATACTACAGACCTTCTACATTCCTGCATCCACAGGTACATCATTTTATAGCACTTCTGATTCTCCCCAGAGAAGCCTCTGCCTTTGGTGATATTGAACAATTCCTTGCATGAGCCCGAAATTACAGGATATTCAAATGCTGGTAGCAGATTCTCCAAAGGCATTGTCAGAAAGAGGTGAGGTTGCTCCAAAGCCTTTCTCCAGAGCAATGGGCTTTCACTGCCTTCTCCATTCCGTTGTCTCGAAGCTCTTGGAGGAAATGAGCTCCAGTGGCCCTGAACAGCCGCGGGAAACCACAAAAGCAGCTTATGATAAAACCCCTGTAAAGTTATTAAGAACATAGATATGTCTTGAATGCACAGAAAATCCTCTGTCTTACCAGCACTCATCCATATCCCACTGTGACTGTAATCCCACCAAGAGCAGACGCCACGCACGGCCCCGCTGGGGGACCCCATGGAACAGAACGGGATGCAGAGCCATGCAGAGCAAAATCCAGGATCTGGCACCAGCCCCACAGCTCTGCCTGAGCAGAGGGAGCAACCCTCACTTCAGTCCCCATCACTGCTGGATTTCTCACCTGCCTACACAGGCTGGTTTGAGGACTGTTAGCAATGTGAACAGTTACACTGCTGGTGAGAGCTCTGCAAGGTTTGTGTCTGTGGAAAGAACTCAGCTGTCACTTGGGTTTCCCCACTGAACTCCAGCAGAGCTGGATGTTGCCTCCAGCACAATTTGCATCCCCATCCTGCAAACACACGTGCGCATACATTGTAAGTCCACGTGCAGCCTCGCCTGGAGTTGCAAGGGAGTTTTCCCACTGGGAAACTGAAGCTGAACTTACAAAGTTTTAGGACAGACACCTTCAAGGCCACCCAGCCTTTTAGGGGCTTCAGAAAAAGCTCTGTGACTTTACAGACTCACAGCTATTAGTTTAGAGACTTGTGCCTTTTTTCTCTGAACCACATCTTCAACCTGGATTTAGCACTGCTCTCTCAGGCAGCCAGAGCTACACTAACCAGTCTCCCAAAGCAGTAGGTGCTCTCTGACTCAGGTAGGAGCAATCACACAGGCCCACTTCTGCAGTTCAGATATCATTAAGTTATCAATTGGTATCTGCCTCTCAAGGAACAGCACATGAAAACATGAAATCTTCCTTTCTAATGACAGCTTTTTTTTCCCACTCCCCCCTACCAAAATACTCAGAATAAAAGTTTCTGTATTCTCTCAGATTCCTTTACTTAATTCAACATTTTAGTTCTGGAATGACAACAGCCTCGAGCAACTCCATTAATTTGTTGTGGAGCAAAAGAGCTTTGCATTCCTAGGGTGATTCCTGACCTGTTCCCTTGCTTATTGAAACAGTCCTGCTCAGGCACATCCTGCTATCAGAACAAAGAATAATTTTTCACACTTGACTGCATTATTTTACGTTATGAATACACATCTGACATATTTTACAAAGCCAGGGCTGATGCTGTCAGAACGGACAAAATAACCATCCCTGGGTACTGCTTTCCTCTTACTACAGTGATCAAAGGCTGCAGCTTGTCATTCACACGTGGAGAACAGCTCCTCTTGGGGAGAGGAGAAGGAGCCTGCAGCCTCACCCAGGACTTCTTGGGTGTTTGTTTCTCTGTCTGTTGTCGATTAGCAATTTAGAGTTCAATTTTCTAAGCATAAGAAAAATTCCCAATAGCTCTGGAGGAGGCAGTTCAAGGAGCTCTTGTCAAAATATTGGTGCGTGAAGAAAGTGAAACCTTATTATGGCTTTCATACTGCAATGCACCAACTATGGTTATCTTGCTCAAAGACAATTAGTAACTTATAGGCAAAGAACAAAAACCCTCAAGCAAAAACCAAAGTTGAATGAGGTCGGATTGCTGTGTGGTTCACTTGTGTTAATATATTAAGGTAATAAAGACAACGAGCATTAACTGACAGCACTTTCAAACTCTTCAAGAGCCATGAGAAGTAAATTGGATCAGATTTGAGATTGAGAAGGCAAAAAGCTGGATCTACTTCTTTTCTCAGTGACAAGGCAATTATAAAATTGAGAAAGTCACAGGACATCACAATCATAGCCCAACCCAGTATACTAGTTAGGAAACTACAGATTTATCAACATGATGATGCATTTCAATATGGATGCGTTTAGGATTAGTTTAGGACAGTGCCTTGACCAGAGCACAAAGTGCTGACCTACCAGCATAAATTACCTCAAAAATGCGACTTGGATGCACACTAATTTACAGCAGTATTCCTTAATTTACCTCGTTACCTCTGAACTGAAACAATTCGCTGAGAGCAATCTGTAGCAGCTCAAGAAAAAGACTGAGAATTGAGATCTAGGAAGTCAGGGAAAAACCCTTCTACACCAGGAGTGTTTAACACAGGGTTAGCCTGTGGTAGTTGTCAGCTATTCCAGGGAAAAAAAAATGAACCATTTAAGAAATAGGAACTGAATCTGGATCAGTAATAATCTAGTGCAGAGGTCAGAAGTACATACAGCTGTCCCCTGCTCCTTTGGGCCACAAGTCTCCAGGCCCAGTTTCTGTCTGGTACTAGACCCAGTAGATCCAGTGTGACCTCATCAACACCAATCTCATCCACGTGCCTCTGAATGCAGACCCTATCCCACTCCTGGCAAAGGCAGCAGCAGTGCTCCCACCCAAGACCCTGCAAAGTCACATCTATAACTGTCCCAGCAAGCCAGGGAGCCAGCCCAGGGTTTTGTCAGCAGCACACATGGGCAGGGCCCAGCTGTTGTGGATATAGCTCCACCACAGCTCCATGTCAACATTTGTCCATTTGAAGCTGCTGTAATGGGCAGTGAGAGAGCAGTCAAAAAAGCTGTGGTCACCTTCTGCTTAGTGGCATCTCCTATGAAGCTTTGTGCTGAAACATTGCAAGTGCAGTTCAAGTCTGAGTCAATTCAAGTTACAAGTCATACCTTATTACATCCAGCACAGCTCACCAACCTTAGCCTAGAGGATAAAATTCTGCAGAAACTCAGCATACAGGTCACCTCAGCACTCTGCTTCATCTGGCGTTGATAACTAGAACCCAACACATCATTCACACTGCATAATTTATCCACAGGATTAGCTCATGGAACACCCAAAGCAGATAACAATTTCTTCATACTTATTTAGTTTTTCACAAAATTCAGTCAACTTCTTCTCCACTTCTGAATTCTGTAAAAAGATTATAAACCCCTAGCTATATTCTTCCAGGGCTTGAGCTCTTGGCTAGCTGTGATCAGTCAGATTAACTCACCTCTTTTTCAGACTTCTACCTTCAGCTATTCTTGTTTCTTGAGTGGAGGGAAATGTGTGCAAGCACTAAATCTCAAACATGCTATTCTAACATTTGGATTCCATTATCCTAGAGATAACATATAATCCTATAATGATATGTAATAAATTAACATTTAATCTCATATCAGAGAGTTCAAAGGGATCACAGCCAGCTGGTGCTAAAATAAGCATTTGCTAGAGGCTGCAAGAGCGGGAGTCGAAGATGAGGGGTGAGATCTAAGCTGCTCTGACACTTTGGCTTGGCAAGACTGTTTGGCAAGGAAAGGATCAAATAAAACTGATATGGAGGAGACCATCTCCAAAATCAACCAGGCTGTGCCCTTTCACTGTGAATGCAGTCCTTGCAGTCCATCCAATGTGGAGGACAGGAAGATTTCCCACCTGAGCAAGCAGGGAAGGTGATCTTCACACAGTGCTGCACAGGGGATTCAATTCTGTGCTTGATTCATCCCATTTGTCAAGGTGCAGAGATCTGGTGAGGCTGGGAACATGGGGTCAAGTTCTCTCCAACTGCAGAGATCCCCCCCAAAGCCACCCCCCTTTTTCCCCCTGGCCCTACTTTATGCACATACAGAACTGATGAAAGGAGGTGCGGTTTCAGCACAGAGAATCCAAAAATCATTTGTCATTTTCGTTCTCCTTTAACACACCTTCACACATAGCACTAATACACCAACCACTGCACAATTTTCATTAATACTGACAGCTATTAATGAAGTTTGCTCTGCAGAGGCTTCCTGATTCAATGCATATAGTGAGTGAGATGAGGAGGACTCGTTTCTCCTGACGACAGCCACGACTGAAAGCCCCTGGCTGGGAGATGCAGCCTCCAGGGCCGTGCGAGGCGATACCATCACCCAGGGCTGCTGGCCCAAAGAGCAGAGATAAATCTTTGACTTGCTAAAGTCCCTCCAGCATCTACAAAGCCAAGATTTCACCGGTAGGGTGGGGTGATAAGAACAGTCTTTATCTCCCTGGACACTCTGTGTGTGATCTCTATTGTCCCAACTACAACCTAGGGCATGGGCCGTTCTTTGGGAAATTTTCAGACCCAGCACTCACTCTTTCTTCAGGGGAAGCAAAGAACTATTGACATAAGTCAGATTCAGGTCCTTTCTCTGAATCCAAAGACACACTTCCTTCCATCTCAAACTGGAATACACTTTTTAAAAAAGCCCCAAAACTGTCAGGTAGCCAAGGAAGCCAAGAATCCATCACAGACACAGACAGCATTGGAAAAAAAAATACTGCCAAACTTCTTCACTAGTTTTCAGTGAAGACATATCAACCTCGCTGCCAAATTAGCTAGAAAGTAAAAGCAGTTTAAAAAACATCAAGAAAGAGGAAAAAGAGAAACTTAGACAGGATAGTCAATATAAATAGACACTGAACTTAATTTCCCAACTCTGGAAACTGACCACAGTTCTGTGGCTGAAGAAAACTTAATAAATAAAAATATCAAAAAACTCTGAAGCCCTATGGAGTTATCTTTGCTCCAGCATATAACATGCATTTCTATTACCCTTTCTGGATTAGCCAAATGAAGATCAATGTATCTATAAAACTCAATGACATGTTAATGCAAACCTTAAAAAAGATAAAATGCCTTTTATCTCAGTCTTAGGAAAACCTAATAAAGAATTAACAGTCCATGAAGCCATGGAATTTCACTCAAGGCTTTACTTTATGCCAGGACTTCCTACTCCATTAATTTTTAACAGACAGGTTTCCCCAGGCTTTGGGACATGTTGGTACAATTGTACATTGTCATTAAAATTGGTTCTGTATTTTCCTTCAGAGATGTGATAGGAACCTCATCATAGCACGTGGACTTAAAATACAGACAACACCCCCAATGGATCAGAAACGTAAATATTGAGCAACTGTTAAGACAAATAAATATGCAACAAATGCATATAAGACAAATATTTGTTTTGATAATGATGTGACAACTAAAGAACTTATGACTTAAAACTTTCACCTGCAGGTTGACCACTTTGAGTCAGAGCTCATTTAGAACATCAGCATTTCAAATTTATTTCAGGAGTAACTGCCAGGAATCTAGTAACACAACACTGGATGTTGAATCTTTAAAGGGATGCAGCCAAATATTAGCCTAGCACTTCATTCAAGAGTGGTTCTCAGAATTAACAAGCCATCAGTGACTGCCATGGGCCGTGATGGGAGGCTGGGATCCATAAAGACAGATATCCCCAAGACTGATGGGAAACTGGTCTCATCCAAGTTCCCAGCTGTATTTATTCCTACTAACAAACACACAGCAGCAAGATCAAAAATTTCAAATGCCAGTGTTGGAAAACCAAATTAAATCCAATACTTCTACACATATTTAAAAGTGGCTTTCTGCTCTCAAAAGAACATTAAAGGAAATGTAGATGCTTCCCACTTCTGCTAATTGGGGTGAGCTTCACTTGGTTGCCAGGGAAAAGGCCCACTCATTTTAGACACCCATGGGTGCCCAACTGCAGCAGGATGCTTCTTCTAGGTGGAATGTGCCAATAGCAGGAGAGACACAACACAAGCTCAAACACTCCTCAAGGCTGACAGGTCTGGGATTGTGAATCAGCACAGGGAAAAAAGAGACAGCAGCAGGCAGGGAAAACAGTCCCAAAGAAAAGCAGGAGGCAACAGTCCAGAGAGTGACAGGAAAGCAGTGAGCAAAGATGAGGTGGCAGGAGGAGGAATGAAGCCTGATTGTACAAAGACTGAAAACTTGTTATTTCCATTTAGAAGTAATAAATAATTTTAAATATCATCAATCAATGGTCCAAAAAGCTAAAAGCCACTTTGAAGCCCTTCCCTCCTCCCTGGAATGAAGCTGTCCCTACCCTCCACCCACCTGGGTCAAGCAGGAGGAAAGGCTTTCCTACCACAGAGGTCCTACCAGCACAGCACCCTCCCTGGAAGCAAAAGCTCCTCAAATGCTGCTGGTCTTGAGCACTGTTTGCACCAGTTTACCTGGGCCCATGCTCACCTCCCCTTCTACCTCTGCTTCTCCCCCTGCTTTGGGAGAACAGCTGCTTCTCCCAGGCACTCATTAATTATTCTTGGTTCCTCTACTGCACAGTGCCTTCATCTGGAAAATGTGTTTAGATAACTTCTCAGGCAGCATATTCATCTGCTGGACTCATCTGCCTGAGCACAAAAATCAACATCTGAATGATGGCAAACATCATGCCAGTGGGGTGGAGACTGTCCTCTGCAAGCTTCACCACCTTTATTCCAACGGACTTCGAGCTCATGGCAGGAAGGCTCAGTCTCTCCTTCTCACTCGAGGCACAAGCACAGGTCTCAGCCAGAGTGAGAAAACAGGCATGGGACTAGAGAACACTCTCTCCCATCAACAACCACTGCCCTGCCACTCAGATGCATCAGCAAAGACTTCATTTGGGACATGATGAAAGAACACCACACACACCGAACAGGGAAATCCACAGCAACCAAAATTCCCTTTCCTACAGTTCCACCCAAAGCTGCCTCTGAGGACATGCAGAGACCCTCACCCTCCTCACCACCTCGTCTCCATTGTTCAGCTCAGGGTAAGGAGCTGAATGACTCAGTTGTCCTACTGTGAGAGCATGGAAACAAGGTGCATACACCAAGCCACAGGCATTGCAGCCTCATGAAATAACAGTCCTGGATGCCTCCTGCACAGCAAATCCACTTGTTGGCAGAAAAAAACAACCCAAACCATCTTATTTTGCCATCTTTACTCACCCAACATCTCATACACATCAAGGACATTTGGATCACCAAGGTGGGATGCTAAATTAATCAACAGGAAGCACTGCCTCCCAAAGGCAGCCTATTCTAGATCTATTCCTGGCTAAACTTCAAGGGATGCTCTGCCACTGTTAGTCATACAGAACATTTGTAAGCACTGCAAACAAAAGAAAATATTACTCTGTGCAATGGGGTGCAGACAAGCATCCCTCTTATCTGACATGGAAAATTCCATCATCAGGCCCCACAAATCTCCAAGAGTCCCTTCTGAGAACCACTGCTTTTAACAATTCTTATAAAAGCCTGCTGAAAGCTTCTGAAAAGCAAATAAAGAGCAGGAAAGTAAAGACTTACTTAATAAAAAGCAAAAATCCTAGCCCTTACCTTTCAAACACACCCTTTGAACCTCACCAGCTCCGCTGAATTTTAGATGAAACTTAGAGACAAATATTTATAGGCACCAGACTATAAATGAACCTCCCTTTTGACATCACCATCCAAGCCTTCAGTTCAACGCTGGCGAGACAGAAACATGAAGAAGGAGGGTGAATGAGCTCAAGGAGGGGGGGGAACTTGTCAATCAAAACTGCTAATGCAAGACCACAACAAAACTCCAGTTTAACCTCAGCAGTGACCACCCATCATAATGTGGCACTTTGACTGCTTGTCAGCAACCTGCTTTGAAGAGCAAGGATGCTGCAGAAGTCTTTCTGAAACTCAGCGAGGAAAAATGCACCTGCCTGCTAAGTATTGACCAAGGCTCCCAAATCTGCAAACAATGAATTCTCAACAAGTTCCAAGTAAGTTATGGAGAAGAAAAATTACAGCGAAAGGATTAATAAAGATGCAGGCTCTGCAATGCTCCTCTATGTGCCTGGCACATTATTTCTCTAAAAAAAATAGAGCACTTCTAATGTAACTGCATCTGACTAGGGCACAAGGTTGCACATGGAGAGATCCCGTGTTTTCCTTCAACCCAGGCTCCAAGGACACCAGGCTGGCAAACACCCTCTGAGAGGCTCTACAGCACAGTTGGGAAAACATCAAATTTAAAGCATCTCCATCCAGGAATGCAAAGCTCCACACACCAAGGAGCTCCCCAGCACTTGGCCACAGAGACTGGAGAATCTGCGAAGGAATGGATGACAGCCCAAAAGAGGGAACATTTTTCCTCATCTTTGTGGCTTGTGTCCAAATTTATTGGGTTTTGTCTTTTCACAACAAGAGGGGTGCCGATGTTTAACTGGACCCCGACATGGACTTCAAGTAGATTTTGCCTCAACCTATTTATCTACATCTGTAAAACCCAAGAGCTCACCCTGTTTTCCCCATAGCACTAGAGTCTTAGAAACCTGAACATAAATAAGTGCAGGATGTGCAAGAAATTATAATATTTTAAACAGAATGTATTAGTAGTTTTCTTCAGTAGTATTAGTTCTCAGAAATGCAGTATATTTATTCATGCAGTTAATTGGATAGATTGTAATAAAAACAAAAATATCTGTTCCTTCTTCTAAGTGTAGGAGTAAAAAGGCAAAATACAATTTTAACTGATCAACAGCCTTATCTTCCTTCTCTGGACATTTAATCACAATGTCACCAGCACACGCAGCTTGCGACAAAGACCCAACTAGTTAATTTTCCAAGTGCAAGAAGCATTACAAAACCTGTAAAGCAAATAAGCCAATCTTCACCTTCTGAATATCAAGATATCCCACAACAGCAGGAAATTAAGTCCTGGGAAGTCTGGGCTCCTGACAGTGCTGCTATCAGGGCAAGCATCAGGGTGCTGGGGCGATGAGAGCAGCAGTGGGGAAAGGAGGCAGTGAAGGTTGAATGGAAGCCCTACCAGACCTGTGCAATCCCAGCTCTGGGACTGGGCCAGTGCTGTCTCTGACAGTGCAGCCCTCAGCTTCACATCTTGTCAGTTTATCAATGAGAACCAGAAACGCCTGCAGACCAGCTTTCACTGCACTTCATTATATTTTTAGCATAAACTAAAAATCAATTGTGTCTCGTTAATAAAATTGCACCACAACAAACCAATTAGTGAGACTCATTAATTTTTTATGCATGCTACTAATGTGCATGAAGCCAGCTGACCTTTCAGTGACTAGTGGAGCATACATTACACAACTTCACATTTTATGCCTTCTTTTCTCTGATTTTCCAAAAAGCAAACCCTGGATTTGCAGTGAAGCTCAGAACCAGCTTCTCCCTTTAACCGTGTAATCCCTGTCCAGAAGGACCAAAGGATCAGGAAAGTACACCACCACCTCCAAGCTATTTCCACCTGCAGAACAGATCTGAGCAAAGACTGGCCACACAGGAGGATGTCTAGAAACACAGAGCCTTGGGGGTTACTGAGAAAGACTCTCTCTGCAGGGACTGAGGATGGGCAGTCCCTGTCCTGCTCATCCCTGAGATGATGGCAGTTTCCATCCCTCTCAAATGCTCAGAGCAGAGGACCCTTGCTGGTGTTTCATAACAAACAGCCTGAACACCAGTCAGCCCACCCCAAAGCTGGCCCCAGTGTGGCACAAAGCACAGGCCACACCACTAGTGGATGCAGGTGGCCATTGAGTCAGTAAAGCAGAAACAGAAGAATTTAGGGATAAAATGAAACTTCTGCTTGAGTAAGGACTTCTGGGTCAGGCATTAAATCTGCCTGGTATCTCTCTCCAGTGTCACTGCACATCTATTTTCTCCTTGTAAAGCACAGTATTGATTTTCAAATATTTTCATTCACACTTAGAAGCTTTCCAGGATTGGACTTTATTCTTCAATATTACCTGCTGAACAGTGAAACACTGGAACAGATTGCCTGCAAGCACTGCAGGGTCTGCAGCCCAGGCAGTCCATAGGGACAGGCTACCTGGAAGGAATTTCATGGGTAGTGCTCAGCAGTCCTTGGGACAGAGGCATGGACCAGACAACAGTTCATGTCCCCCCAGCCCTATTCCTCTAGGAGCAGCCAAGCACATTCTGAACCTGAAATAGCCATGAGAGTTAATCTGCCCTTTGAGACATCAGCAGTGGGAAGATGACAGGTAATCCTACCCCACGTCATCCCTCTAAAATCTGGTTATCTCAGAGCTTAGCTGTAAAACATACTCTGAATTTCTTAGCCCTTACCAGTCACCACAATATATCATGGAAAAAGAGCAGCACCTTTTCAGAACTGAACATGACTCTGCAACAGTATTTCCTGGTCAAATATAGGCTTATCCTGCTACCAGCCTGTTCACCCAAGTGTGGAAATACTTACACACTTATTTACTCTCACACATTTTTTAAAGTATTACAACAAAATTAATGACTTCTAGAATTTGCTGCTAAATGCAACAGCCTAACATGCAGTTACAGAAAGCAACAACCTTGCTGCTCCCTCACCCCGAGGGGTGCTGGACAGGAGGTGACAGTGCAGACTTTGCCTATGAACAAAGCAGGGAAATGCTGAGAGGAAGACTCTTGCCACCTGAAACTTCTGGAAGGTCACTGTGTGAATCAGCAGCTGGTGGACTGTCTTCACCTCTCAGCTCAGGTTCACCACAGGAGGATCCTGCCTGACGTCACTCCTGTGACGCTTCTCTTTCTCATTGACCACTTTGACCACAGGTCACCCAACCCACAGTGCCTTCCAGATAACTTTACCTACAGACAACCATCCACAGGCAGCGATAACACGGATACAACCCTTCTTTTGGCTCCACAGAAGCAATATACCTTGCTCCCCACAGCCAAGGCTCAGGCTGATTCAACACTTCACAAGACAGAGCTGAGCCTGCATCATTCAAGCCCTCCACCATGGGTCATGGGTCATGTTCCCTTGTGGTCACATAAACATAATTCTTAGGTTTTTGTGGTTTTTTTTTAAAAAAAGGTTCTTTTTTTCTAAACCAATCCCTACACTGCTACAACCTGACAAGTTTTGCACCAAAATTCCTCCCCTTGTTATTTTCCCAATGCACAACATAGCAGAGTCCTTGCCTGTCCAGCAGATTGCAGAAAACCTGAGTTTTGGCCCCAGTTGTCTCCAACTGTAGCTCTCAGAACTTGGTACTGATGCAGCTGCAAGGCAAATCCGGCCCTTGACAACAGATTTTTTTATGGACACCAAAGGGAGGGAGGGGAACAAGCCCAGTCAGTTTTTCAGAATGGTGGCACATGCAGGGTGTAAGGGCTCTCTGACAGTCCGCAACCACCAGAAAGGAGGGACTAATTCAACAGCTTTTTGCCAACCACAGCAGGTACTGAGCCCTTGAGAAACCCAACCCATATTCACCATGAGTATCAGTCATGTTTGGAGGGTTAATTTGTTCAGAAGAAGCATTATCCCAGTGACAAGTGCTTATGCATATTTTATGAAGCATCTTCAACCACGGTTCAATGTATCCAAGAATACTTCTGAAAAATGGCAGATTCTGGAGGGGATTTGGAGAGGAAATGACATATAGAATAGAAGGACAGATGTTGCTAATTTATGATGCAAAGGCCTTTAGTGAAAAGTGCACATTTTGCTTAAGATTCTCTACAAACGCTATTTTAATGCTGATTTCCTCCCCTTTAGAATTTCACAAACTCTTTGCTGTAAGAACTTCAGCTTGGCTCAGAAGTTTAGCTTGGATCAAAAGCAGCATCTGTAACCAGCAATTAAACTGAGGCTTCAGTATTGTGCCTGGTTTTAAAGCACATCCACTTTTTAACAATGCCACTTGGAAACACATGACTAGGCTGCATGTTGGGAATCTGAGAATGCAATTTGCCCTTCTGCCTTCCACTCTTGCCAGGGTTATTGGGACTTTTTGACCGGATACTGAGGTCAGAACAGCAACAGAGCAGAAGCCAGTGAGATGGATGGCTCCTAATACCCAATAAGGTTGGAAAACAGAAGCAGGATCATCTCTTGGAAAAAGAAAAAAAAAAAAAGTGGGATATACTGATGCACCATCACACGATGTTGCTTTTCCTATCAACATTGAGAAGCATTTTGAACATTGAATCAGTTGGTTCTCCTCTCCTCCCTTCCTGCTCTGCCCCAAAAGGTTTGAAATAAAAATAAGGAAGACGTGCAACTCATGCCCCATGTGCAAGAGCCTACATAGATTTTTCTATTTCTGCTTACCAGCCCCTCCACAGGAACATGTGGCTTCACTGCTCCTCTGCAGCTCTCCAAAGACAACACACGCTACACTGCCGGGGGGTCTGTGAAATCCTCCTTCTACATAAATATCAGTTAAAAATTAGACAGGAGAACCATGCGCCGACTTCTCCTTCTGGCATTCATTTCAGACACTGCTGGATCATGCCAAAGTGCAAATGAATGGCAGACACAATTGTGTGCAGATGCTGCACTGAAAAGCCTGACATCAATCCAGGACTTTCACTCTGTCACAGGGCAGCTTTCTCTCCTGAATTAAGGTGGTGCTGTTCATTTCACACAAGGTGACATTAACAAAAATAACTATCTAAATAAGAAGCCTACCCAAATAACAACAGCAAAAAAAAATAAAAATAAATAAATAAAAATCTTACCGTTACATAAGTCAGCAATTAAAAAAATTAAGAATTAGTGTTCCCTGTGGGATGGGAGCACCAGGGCTGCAACAGCCTCTTGGCTTCACATTATGATATGGTTTATATACAATTACATTTTCTCCACCAGCCTTGCTTAGGTGGAGGCAAAGGGGGTGCTCGCTCAGGGAGCTGCAAGTCACTCCTCCTCTCACACCTTGCCCATCAGTGCTTTGTTTCCAGCACATTGCCTGGGCTGACCTGAGCAGAAGGCAGCTCATTTCTTCCTTGCTTTTCTCTTAGCACATTGCATCCCAGAGCTCAACTAACCTTACAGGATCTTCTCTACATGACTAAAACCTCACCCACCATCCCAGGCATGTCATTTGGGGTGCCTCAAATCCAGCTAATATGTAACAGCACATGCTCAATTCACAACTGTTCTGCACTTCCAAGGATGCCTCTTGGCTCTTCAACAAACTGTGAATGCTGAGGTGGGACCCCAGAGAACAAGCAAAGTCAACCAGATCCCCCTGGCAGCCTGGGCTGCACCAATTTCCCTGGCACCACACACTCCATGATGCAGGCAAGAAGAGGCATTTTATAATTCAGTAGCATCTCTCTGCTCATGGATTGCTCCAGCCCAAACAATTAACAGCCAGCAGCATTAAAAGCTGCTGAAAGCCAGACCCTGAAAAGATGGGTGGGAGTAGCAATGCTGATGTCTGGGCTTAGCAAAGGCAAAGAGGACTTCTTCTCCATTAGTATTTCCTGGGAACAAGCCCAATCCCTCACCACATCACACAGCCACATGGCCACAAGTGCACCCCAGTGAAGGAAGCTCTGTGTACTCTATACCCCACCAGCACCAACAGAAACCAGTAGCTGCTGCCCTCGTCCCCACACTGGTAGAGGTCCCCACAGTGGCAGCCAGCCTTGGGGAGGGTCTCAATGCCACCAAGCCCAGGGTCACACTGCAGGCACCCAGCCAGATCCAGCACTGCCCCTCAGCACCTTGGGGTTGCTGTGAGCTTGGCAATATTTCATGTTCACATACTCCCATGGCACTTTTGGAGGAGAGTGATTACCCTGCAGAACATTATCTCACCCATCCCAAGCAGAATTTATTTAGGTTTTTTTGTTTGTTTTAATCTGATAAGTTGAAGTTTCAGTACACTTGTCTACAAAAACACTGCATTATAGAGACATAAAACAAATATCAATTGTTTATATAGACTCTGTTATTTATTCCCAGTGTATCTCCCTGCCTTTTACTGGCCACGTCTTTTATCAGCAATAACCAAGTACCTTTCAACTTGACAACCTGTTTGGTTTACAGCAGGAAAATGCATCCAAGTGCCTTTCAAGCCTGCTCTTGCTGCACAGAATCCGAATAGCTCAATGAAAATCGTTCTTGCAAAGTTTAGTTTTGATGTGATTCACATTTTTGTTTTGTTTTCTGCTAATCAGTATTGTCTTAATATGGGCTTCTTAAGGCCAAGTACACTTTGCAAAATCAACAGTGTCAGTGCCAGAATCAAGTCTCCCTGTCCACATATTGCCTAAAATTATAGTGTCTAAAAAGAATAATAATCATAATTAAGGTCCAAGTAATTTCAAGATGATAGGTCATTTCTAGTTAGCATTAAAAGGAGCTGGGCTTCAAGGATATAAGAAGAAAATCAGCTAATCAAGACTGACAAAATAAAACAGAGGCTGACTTGGGGGAGCAGCTTGAAGGGACACACAGACTGCTGAGACACTGGCAACACAAGACTTCAGATCAAAAGGAGAAAGCCTGACAAAACAGAGACCACATGTATGCAAAGAAGCAGGAAAGAAGCCTTCACACTCAGAGCTGGACCTGCCATGTCTGTTGAACCAAAGGGAAGATGGTTTCACTTGTACATGTGGAGGAACTGCAGCAGTGGAGCAAAGCCAAGCAGCTCCATGGCGGTGGGTGCACAGACCCCTCCCACACCCAGGCACCACGGGTCAGAAGCTTGCCCCTTTCCTCCCTCCCTGCCATCCCTCCATCTCCTCACCAACTGCTTGCTTCACATGGATCTTCCCATCATTTATTCCCTTTTGAAAGGGTTGATTCACAAGTAATAATAATGCTTTTGTGTTTTAATGTTTTGATTGTACTCAGTCCCCCGCTCTCCCCCAAGCCTTCTCTCCAGGTTCATGGCAGTGACACCTTCCCTTCAGATTCCCTCTCCAAGAGCCTTCATTTCTCTCCCTAATTGAATTGTTGTCATGGAAATCATCCCTCCTCTCCATCTTACTGAAAGGCTTTAAAAAACAACAGCCCCTTGCTCTACCACTTTTCCAGCAGCCAGCCACACAAGGTCTCCTCCCTAAGCACATCAGCAGCTCCTTCTGCCTGGCCATGAAAGCCCACACATGCCCACTGCTGCCCTTCTCCCACAGCAGAACATCTGTGCACAACCACAAAATATCATTTTAATAAATCATCATTACAGGGATCACTGGATTTGCTAAACTACTTCTCAGACGTGTAACACCCCTGCAGCTCAGGAGCCATTAGCTGCCAAATGCAGAACGTAGCCACAGCCACGTTCTTCTCGCTCTCTTGCTCTCTCCATATATATATATATATTTATATATATCTATATTTATATAGATATATATAAATGTGAAGTGTTTGGGTATTTAAAAAAAAAAGTTTCTGCTTACATAACAGGCAGCAATTCTGCAGTCAAGAAATTCTGTGTGTTTTTTTCCAGTCTCGAGAGTTAATTACTGAAAATCACCCTTGATGAACTTCCAAGACGAAGGCTGCTGGCTCCAGAAAAGGCACAGGGTTGATCTGGCTCCGAAGAGAAAGGAAAAAATAATGGTGCTCAAAATATAACACATGAAAATGCTGCAGTGGTGCCCGAGCCCAGGCGCTGGCAGCGGGGGCTGCAGAGCCCCTCTGAGGGGAGCTGAGGGCTGAGGAGCTGCCTCGCGCCAGACACAGCCTCTTCCCGCCACTTCCCGCCACTTCCGCCGCCCCTGCGCAGGGTAGGGCTGAGCCATCAGGGAGCCTGGAGCGGCCTCAGGGAAACACAGTTAAAGGACAAAACACTGCACAGCGTGAGGAAAAAAGTGCGGGAAACAGCCCTGCGAGCCCCTCAGCTCCGGAGAATGCTGCAGGTGCTGGAGCAGCCATGAAGGAGAGACCTGGGGAGCAGGGGAAGGGTGTGAAGGAGGAGTGATGAAGAGGAGCCATGAAGGACTAACCACAACTCCCTCTTCCAAGGGCAGGCTAAGAAGATGTTAATATCTAACCAATACACTATACTGGAGTATGCAAAGAAAAGTTGCTTCACCCAAATCATGAATCCCATCAGCCCTAACTACCCATGGAGAGCCATCCCCACACAGCCAAGCTCACCCCAGCCCCATGTCCTGCTGAAAGAACATCCACCTTGCCAGTGCTGTGCTTTCCCCTCTGTTTACCTGCACCTCCAGCCCAACCCCAAGCAAAACCACTGGGAGAAGACACTGGAGACTTTCAAAACACACCTGGACATTATCCTGGGCAACCTGCTCTAGGGGAACCTGCTTTAGCAGGGAAGTTGGACTAGACATCTCCAGAGGTTCCTTCCAACCACACCACTCCATGATATCTCAGTGAGAACAGCAAATCATTCAACCACTCCAACAGTGGTGACAGCATCAAACCTAGGCCACCTTCTTCACGTTTATTTGACTGGTACAAAAGCAAAGCCAGAGGTAACTGTGAGGCCAAGGGCGGCTTTCAGCACTTAATAGCCAGGGCCTGCACAGAGAACCAGGATTAAACCACCCTAAATCCCAGCTAGGAAGACACAAGCAGGCATTCAGCCATGACTAATATCCCAAATATTCTCAAGATGGAAAACAAGAAATCTGCTCCATGATCATTCACTGACAGAGTCCCATAAAGCTACTAATTAGAATGGTGTTTACAGTCTATATTTCATTTCATTTGATGTTTTTACTCTGATTAGTTATTCTATCACCTGCAGAGAGCTAGTTAGCTGAATGCAAAGATGTCATTGGACTTAATCAAAGTAGCATTTCAGAAAGGGAATTCAGCTAGCTCTGCCCTGCTTAGTGCTGTTACCCTGTTAATAACTTTTTTAAAAATTAAAGTTGAAAGGTATGAAAAGTCAAGCTAAGTCAGTGCTCAGAAGAGAGACACCTGCAAGAGAATGGATGAGCTGCAGAAAAATTATTACTGATCCTTCTGCATAAACAGCCCAGCTGGACACCACAGCTTCTGGAGGAGATAGAAAGCAAGGTTCAGTGCTCCTGCAGTCCCGGATTATACAGTGCATCTCCTAGGAGAAGAAATGCTCCTCCCACTGTCTTCTCACACTGAGCCATCCAGCCTACCTGAATTACTCTGAGATTTCAAATAAGATCAGAAGGCTTTCCCTCCCTCCCTGGCTGTCAGCAGTCACAGTCTCTCACACTGTGCCCTGCATCCTGCCAAGCCCTCCCCAGGGCTGCTGGAGCAGCAGCATCACTTCATGTGTCTTCCCTGCACACCGCCCTGCAGAGTGCCTTTTTATCTTTACATGACATGCTGATTTTTGTCCTGCTGACAGCCTACTGTAACCCCAGATTCTTTTCCAGAAGTGTTGCCTAGCCTGCTATTTGCCATCTGCAGCATTTCTTGCCCCAAGCTATCACTTGGTCCTTTTATCCTTTTTTCCAGATCACCATTTCAATCTGTCCAGATTATTTTAAGAGAATGCTCTGGTTCTTCTTCCCCAAGAATCTACAGTTCCCCCTGACTTTATATCACCTGTCAGTTTAACAAACGTATTCTCCATTCCATTACCCAAATTGATAATGAAAATACTGAACAGAGATGGAGAGGAGCCAGCCCTGCAGAGCCTCACAGATTTTCTGGGAATCCAAGATAAATGAGCTAGTCTTTTAAAGCCCTGACTCCTCTTTTCCCTCTGTTTTGAGCACCAATACCACTTTTACCTTTCTTCCAGGCAACTTCAAATGCACAGCCAAGGCACTGTGATGCTGCAGTCAGGTCTCTGGGGCATTGGAAGCTCCCAAGACCCTGTTGAAAATATCTAAAAAAGCAGTTGATGGGGGTTCTCACTTTTGTTAGGGACACACGTGGGGCTTCTCACTCTGCTCAGAAAGCCCAGCACACCCACACCTCTGGCCTTTTCCTGCTCAACACTCACAACCAGTGCCGTGGCTGGTGAAAGACACAAATAAGCTTTTGCTTTAGAACAGAAATTGTTGCTTTTTCCCCCCCATTTAGCTTCCTAATCACAACTAGCCAAGCTTGAAAATGCTATCCTGCATTATGCAATAATCCATTGAGAGCAGGGGGATTTTTGCATACACTGTGTGCTGTAATAAAAAGAATTTCCCACCCTCTGCTAAGGGGCAAAAAAAAAATAAAAAAATAAGAGAAATAAAAACCAACCTACACAAAACAAATAAAACCTCTGTGCTCTAAAAGATGTTCACTTTCAGCAGCTATTTGTTCCATTCTAGTCATTCATCTACTGACAATATTTCCGACAAAAGCAGAGTAGAAACAGCTCAATTTGCAAAGAGCTGGGCTGTGTTCACCTCTACAAAAGCCATACACAGTTTTGCCCCAAATTCCACTAGAAAAAAAACCCATACAAACCACTGCTAAAGGCTGCTGCTCCAACTGATGGGCTGGAGTTTCTTTCTTGAAGGGAAAAAGCCATTATATGTCTTATTACCACTCTCTACAAGACACAGAGCACTGAAATGTTCTAAAATTAATAAACCGGTCTACTCAGTGCATTTTAAAATTAGAATTCATTTTTCAGAGAACCTGTATGCAAAGTTGTAGCCTGATGTGAATTTAAAACAGTAATAAACACTTCAAAACCACGTTTATCATAGAAATGCTAACAAATCCTTAACTGTAATGATAATGACTTGCTAGGCAGCTCCATAATGTAAAATTAATCCTTAACATGTCTTAATTTTTTTTCCACTGGGTCATTTAATAATGTGATAAGTCATTTCTTTCCTCTGCCTTTATCTCTCACATTGCCATGGAGACAATTGTGAATCAGATATAAATAAAAATACTCTAACACTGTGGCACCACATGTTCTTTTGATCCATGGCCAGCACGATTTTAAAATTACAGGAATTCACAGGAGCACGATAATTAACAATTCATTTGCTAAGAAATCACTCCTTTTTAGCCAGTTTCCTGGTGATTTGCTAACACGGGACTGCTCACAAACACGAGCAAAAATTAAAAGTTCTGTATCTCCTTTCAAATACCTTGCACTTCAGTCAGCAGCTCAGAGGCAAACGATTATTGCAGGTCAGAGCCCAAAAGCACTGCACTTCCTTTTGTAGCCTCATCAGTCTCAGTGGGATCCCAAATGGTAATAAATTTTAAGGCAATTTTTAATGATTTGAGCTCAGAACATACAAGGAAAACCCAAAGTATGCTGTTAAGAAGTTTATTTCTGGCCTCTATTACCAGAAGTGTCAAAACGAGCACACGGATCCCTGCTTCTGTATTAGTTTGAGTACATAAAGCAGTTGAACAATTAAGATTAATTAAGCATTAATGATCCTGACACCCCTTAATTGCTACCCACTGACAGAGGCCATCCCTCTGATATTATCTGTGTTCTCAGAAATCCTGATGCAAACCTCTCCTCGGCGACAATACCGCCATGAATTCACCCGGGGCGGGTCTGGGTCAGCAGCTTTTTAGACCAGAGAGTGCTCCATTCAATCTGGCTGAGGGACACGTGCTCCCAGCAACTCCAGTGCTCCCAACACCTTGTCCCTGTCACCCCACATAACCAGTGATCACTCGCAGCGTGAGGACAGTCCCAGAGCTTCACAATTAAGGACTTCAGCTTATTCAAGAACTCCTCTGTGTGCTTAAACCTTTGAAGACAGGGAAGAGCTCAGTGTCTCGAGTCTTGCAAAGGTTCTTACACAGCTCCAAAATTTTTATTTGCAGTTACATCAAACCCTCAGTTAAGCAGCATTATTATACCATTTACAGAGGATTCTGTTCAGCCTCGCCAGGCATTTCTAGCCCAGCATCCCAAGAGGAGCCATGGTTCTCTGCACAGCATTTTCCATCTTCTGCTGCCTTAGAAGTGGAAGGGCCAGCGTGGGCTGACCAAGTTATTAATCACTGCCACGTCTCTTCTATTAAAACATAGAGGCTACGGCTCTACAAATACCTCTGTGCATCACAGGGAAAACTCATGCATACGAGGTCTAGTAAAAAAGCCACCAGCTCTAATAACTGTTTTGTCCAAAAGGATTCAAAGTGATTTAAAAGCTCACCTCTGACTCTCAAGAGCAACATAAGCACCTAAGGAGTTTAAATAACAACAAGGACTCAATGGCTCAGAGCTTGCCTCCCCTATGTACATCCTGCTGTAACAGCTCATTATAATTGCTGATACAGCAGGTATGGTTTGATACCAGCCCCATCCTTTTGGTGACTTAGAATGAACTGGTTCTAGAGCAAAAAAATAAAAAATAAAACAACAAAAAAAAGGAAAAAAGGTCACTCTTTCCCACATGAAAGCTGCTTGGAGCTGGTCCACAGGGAATTAACACATGTTGACCAGCCCCACCAGCTGTCTGAAGCCAGAGAACTTCAGCAGCAGCTGCTCCAGAGCCAGCTCTGCCCTCTCCTCTGCAGTAATTCAGGTGGACAAACCACCAGCCTCTGCTTTTCACTTGAGTCATTCGCCCTTTCCCTGTCAGCACGTACAGGGCAATGGCATTTGAATCCTGCTTTGAATGCAAACATTAAATAAACACAACAGATACTAATTGGATAAAACCTAGTAAGGAACCTATGGTTGTCAACCAGCACAGAAAAATAAACACAGAGCACCAATTTTGTGCAAGATAAATTCAATCTTTTGTTCCTCCCTGCCACTCAGTCCTGGTATTTTAGCAAGTGAAGCAAGCTGGTATATTAGCAAGGCACAAAAATAACCTAAAAATGCAGCAAAATGGCATGGTGATCACTTCTGCACAGGGTCACCACCAGCCCCACCACCACAGGGCAGGTGAGCAGGTTTGCTGACACATCACCCTCAGGTTCCCAGGAAATGCTGACTAGCCATGGGAGGTGCAGGAGGATGAAACTAGGCTGAAATGACAAAAAAAAGGAAGGAGAGAGGGGGCTTTTCCTCACTTTTTGCATAATTTGACCTAAATTACATGCTCACACTAAACAACCAGGAGTGGATTTAAAGAAAATAAGTCACTACAGGGGCTCTAACCTCCTGCACAGTCCCGCCATAGGAAAGCTGCATGACTTCCATATATCTTAATGGGCAGCTCTTTGCCTACTGCCTATGTCCAATTTCTCTCTTTGGTCTGTCTCAGTAGACTAAAAATAAAGGTAAAATAGAAACGTCGACATCCACATCACAAAGAGAGTCAAAGCAGGAGGGGGTTTTTAGTCGAGAGTGAGGGCTTCATCCACAAAATCATTTTGACATTTTGTTGCACTCACTGAAAAACTCTTCAACATCTACAGCCTGGCTACAACATTTGAAGATAAAGGTGAGCTTCTAATCACTCACAGCCTATCCTTGGAAGGAAAGCAAGGCACAACAGTGACACGTTAATACCCACTGTCCCAGCTGGACATATCAAGGATTCATTATTTTTCTCCACTCCAGAGGAAGCTCCCACTGATGGGCAAGGCTGGAATAGCTTGTTCTGAAGTCCCATCTCTGGTCCCACCAGCTTCAGTTTTTGAGCTTGTAACTGGCTTGGAGGGGAAGAGAAACCTAATAGAGCCTAATGCTCCAAGAGCTTTGGGGAGACACGAGAAGGAAGAAACAGTCCTCAGAGATAGGGGGGTGCCTGAGTAAAAGCTAAGCCAGTAGCTTTCAAACAGTGGAACTGGCTTAACATGCTCCAACAAATCAACTTTGTGGGAGGGTTGGTGGCATTCCCCAGCCATGCTGCCCACCCCAGTTACTGCCAGCACTGCCCATGTGGCGAGTGCCCAGCGTGGGAAAGCAAGAAGTCTCCTGGTCGCCCAGCCAGCAGGACTGCCCTGGGCCAGGCAGCAGGAGAGAAGACAGCCGGAGCTGTCAGCTGGGGGAGTCACACCTCCATCTGGCTTGGAAGCAGCCAGGCAGGACTCACAATGGCAGACTAATTTTGCAAACGTTATCTCTGCTTTAGACTGAAGAATTGAGACAGGCACAGACAACGAAGAGTCCTCTGAAATTCAAAGCTGCACAAAACTGAATGCAGATCTCTTGATCACAGTCTAATAACTTAAAACACAAGAAATAGCTCCTGCTCTCCTCCATCCAAGGACCTCCGTATAATCATTATAAAGATTCAGAAGGGAGCAGGAAAGCCTCCACACCAATTAAATCGAGTTTCAGGAAAATATCATTTTTGTGATGGATGTGCCGCGTTCCTTCTGGGGGGTTCTGCTTTCCATCAATGCTCTAGCACGGAGTTAATGACACACAAATTTCCCCTCTTGTTAGGATTTTGCTGCCTGTGTTTGCTCACAATGGCTCCGTATTTATCAGCAGTTTGATAACAAAGCAAAACACTTGTGAAACCGGCCCCAAGCTCCACTCGGTGAACTGTGAATTAACTGTAAATATAATTAGAGCCGTACCTCACGCTCGGGACTGGAACAGGAGGTCTGCCCCAGAGCTGTTACTACAACAGTATGCAAGTTCAGGGCTGATAAAAATAGCAGCCCCGGCTAAAAGAGCAGAATTAATTACATCAACTGTTAAAATAAGCCACAGAGAGAGGTTGTTCCTCTACTTCAAGATCAAGAGGAAATTCCTCAGTGCTCCCTGCACTGTTTGAGGAACCAGTGATCATTTGAGCACAGTCTCCTCCCACCACATCACTCATTTCCAGGTCCGACTCCATGAAGCTTTGCTTAGTCACAGAGAAAAATTAAGTCAACATTTTCTAAGATACCCAAGCTGATTTGCAAAAAGTACCCATCTGCACCCTTCTAGAAACATCCAGCCTTAAGGCATCCACAGCCAGCTCCTCACAGACAGCTGCCTGTCCCCAGAGAGGGGACTGGTGCTCTGCTAAAACAAGCCATAAAAGATAATCAGGGCCACAATGGAAGGGCAAAGAAAGGTATGAGCTATGATGGCTGAAAAACTAAGGTATTTTCAAGAAATGATGTAATTTTCACTCTTAGTGCCCCAGAGTAGGCAGGATGGATGGTGATAATAGGTCAGCTTGAATTGAATGAAGATAGAGTGATCCCAGGAGGGAATCCCTCAGGAAAATGGGGGCAATAGCCACAAGTCACAATCTTTAAGACTTTTTCTGGGGCTCAGGAAGGTCTGTCCTTAGAAAGCATAGGAAGAGGGCCCAGGGAGGAGAGGAATCCCTATCCAGGGACAGGGGAGTGTTGGAGCTCAGCTCAGCAATGGCATTCCTGTTCTGACCCTCATGTGGACAATTGTCCTGCTCCAAGCAGGAGGCTGGGCCAGCAACCTCCAGAAGATGCTTCCAGCCACTGTTTCTACAGTGCCACGAGATACCACCAGGGTGACATTAAACAAGATGCATCTGGTAATGGGAGGATGAAGGAAACCATGAAGAGGAAAAGCAGGAGGCTGAAGCCCTGAGGATGACAGAGGTGCCTTTCTACAAAAACAGCTTTTCTCTGAGAACAGCCCAATCTCTTGCAGGGCAACAAGCCCTGCAGCAGAGGAAGGCACTCGACCAGCACATTCACCCTTCCCACTCAAGCCCAGGTCAGGGGCTCAGCACCCTCTGCCATGGGGAGGACCAGCACAGAGAGCCTCCTACAACCCAGGAGCATCCTCCAGCCTCCCCAGGGCTGCAGGGACAGTGGGGAATACACCAGGACCCTGCACCCACCCAGACATTTCTGACTGAAATCCAGGAGCGCAGAGGCCGGCAGTGCACCGTAAATCGAACAAAAAGCCTCGTAACATAATGTCTCCTTGTGTTGCCTTCACCCATAAACAAGAAAGATTTATGCATTTCTGGGGCTATTAACAAGAGCCATTTGTCTTTGTTTCTGCATGTAACTAATGGAGACACCAGCAACATTGATGAGTCTCGTGGGATTAATTACCAAAGCCGTTTACAAGGGGGTATCTATGGATTTGGTTTCCCTCATACTAAAGGAAACGTTGAGCATTTCTCAAAGCACAGGATGAAATTTCATTTAAGAGCCCAACAGCCCATGTGAGTTGCAATCATTACCTGGCTCAGAAGCGGCCTAGCGAAAAATTACAAGTGTCCAACGGGTTGACAACTTTCTCAAGTTTTCTTTAATTAGTTCATTTTACAGCAGCATGGCAAAACAAAACAACAAAAAAACCTCCCCACAAGTCCCTGTGGGTCCACTCTGACTTGCTGATGAAGAATCTAAAAGAACTAAGGTAGGTCTTTTAGATACCCATTTCAAACCAGCCTGGAGGAACATGGAAATCAGGACCATCCCCTTTCCAGGGTGCATCACACAAATCTGATAAAGAATAAAAATTAAATAATCAAAAAGAAATCCTAATAAACCCCATGGTCCCCAAAATAAATCAAAGGGTCAGGCATGCTTGGTTCCCTATAGTGTCATGTTTTCTCTAGGTTCATCTTCCTACTCAGTGTTGGAATAACCTACCAGAATAACCAAATGAGGAGTGGAAGGACAAGGACAGACTGGAAATACTGGAGACAGTTTTAACTTTGTAAATATGAGCTTTCACCAAGACGACACAAACAGAAATGAGTCATTAGCTTAATTCATTTTATGAAAAAGTTGAATAAAGGTTAATAGAAAATTAGTCATCTTTCCTTAGGTTGGGGGTTTTTTTTCTATCCATCCTACATAATTTAATTAAAACCGTGCTATGGAGTTCCAGAGGATGATTAAAAATAACCTCTCGTTTTCTATTAAACTCCTTAGGTTTGTACAGGAATTCCTACAGAACCTTATTAAATTTCTGTTTACCTCTGCTACATTTCATTTCTATTCTATACATCTTTTCCTTAAGTCCCAAGGGATTTCACGATGGGGGTGGCTCATTAAACAAATACTCTCTCCCATGGCTTCCAGTCCAAATGTTAGATTAATACTTAATCAGTACAAGAGAATATCCACAGTGTAAAAACTCTTTGAAAAGCAACATTATTAGCTTTTCTTTTCTGAATGGGAGACAGAAAGACAGTTGAAAAGATCTTCTCTAGTTATCACAGCTGCAACTTAGCTGAAGAAATAGGAATAAGAGGTTGGTAGGGCCGCTGTTAGTGGGGATTTTTCCATCCTTGGCATTTTAATTTCACAGCAGTGCATGCAAGAACACAACCCATAGCAACTCTGTCGCTCTGCAGGCTTGCTGAAAGCCAAGAATGTTTTTCCCACTTTTCTTAGTGTTGCTGTGGAGCAACAGTCCAGAGCTATGCAGCATTTATTAAACCAAGGCCAGGTTGCTTTACCACAGGTAGGATATATTCAACAAAACAAAACAGGGACCCAGAGCTTGCAGGTGTATGAAACCTTTCAAAATGGGAGAGCACAGCTCTCATACCCATCACTCAAGCAGACACCTCTTGCTGCCACCTTCTCATTCGATTGTTTCTGTATTTGGCCTGTTGATGCTGAATTTCTGACTAAACCTGGACAAGTCAGAAGCCCAGAACAGCTTGTACTGATCCAGGTTTGTTCATGGACATAAAGGAATTGCACAGACCCATTTCTGTTTAAGCAGTGAGCGACCAGTGAACCTCCCACCCAGCACCCACCCTGCTGCACTTCCCCCGTGCAAGCAGCAGGGGCTACCTTCTGACATTTGCACAAGGACACGAGGATGTGCAGAGGCTCAAAGCTGCTCACCAACAGACTGTTAGGGGCTCTGCTAACACAGTAACAGCACAAGCAGCAAAGCTAGTGGTGGCTGCTCCTTCTCCAGCAACACCATCACCTGCTGCTGCAAAAGGACAAGGACACAAGAGGGAGGAACTGCCTTTGGGGCTGGAAGATCCAAGTTTGTACCAACTGCCTCCTGTGCAACTCTGATCAAACGTTCTAAACTTGGCTTCCCTAAGCCAAGTTTGCTGAAGCCCTACAGACCCTAATTGGATTTAGGTTCTTAAGTACCTTACTGGACTTCAGTTTTCTCATGTTTTCATATCCGTGCTTCCCAGGGAAGATGGGAGATGAAGAGTCATCTGTAAACATCCAAGCACACAAAAAAACCACCAAACCTACAAGGGCAAAAAGAGCCTCTCCATGAGCAGTACCAAGGTCTTTCCTGGCCCATGGCCTCCTGCCTCTGCAGAACAAGATTGATGCACTGGCAGAATATGCTATTATGAAACTAATTGCACAACAAGAAAAGATTCTTTAATATAATGCAGCTGATCCTAGGGGGAACAATTACTCGGAGATAAAAAGAACAGAGGGGAAAAAAAAAAAAACAAAAAACAAAAACAAGAAACAAAAACCAAACCACTTCTGTGTGCAGAAGATAGATTTACACAGTTTCTACATTTCATTAGGAAAGCCTTCTGTGGGTCTGACAGTCACCTTGAGCAGCATTAAGGAGGGAAGGGAGGAGTCTGCAAACATTCACTGCCATAACATCACTGTTCTGCCCTCAGGTAACTCTGCTGCCATTAAAGGGCAAATCTAATAAGAACTTATTCTGGCTTGCAGGCCAGGAAAGCCTTCAATAATTAATTAAACTATGAGCTAAGACTACAGCTGCTTTCATGTACATGGACCACTCTAGTCTGGGTCCATCAGTTTTCCAAGCTCAATATGCATCAATACATTGCTGTCAGACACATATCCATCATCCCTAAAGGCTGCGATCGAACACCAGTGCCCTGAGCACATAACAGGAGCCATCCCTTAATTTACTTTACAAAGCCCAGACAAGGTTTGACTAAATCAGTTTGTTCCCAGAGAAGGGGGCAGAAAGACTGAAGATAAAACTTTTTCATTTAGAAGGAACACCAAATAACATGAAAGGAGCTGGCATTCCTTAAGACCCAGACAAAGTCCCAGCTATTACCTGCAAGCAAAAGACCTTACAGCATACTGTCTGACTGCCATGGACTCAGTTTCCCCTACAATTCTATTGCCACTGAACCTTGCCTGTCTTTCCATCCTGACATAAGATTTTCTTTTCTGAATAGAACAGAGCAAATCCTAATTTGAATTCCACTGCGTAAACAGAAACAGCCTGTAAAATTTTAAGAAGAAGTTAGTTCCCTCTAGCAGAATAGAAGATATATTGGGCTTCAGGACTGTGTAGAGCAGAACATAAAATTAAAATAACAGACATCATAGAGTTTGATAGCATCTTCCAATCTCAAAGATCTCAAGATACATTACTAACTGCAACAGCCATTGCTCTGTTAGACAACTGCACATCCCTAAAGTGAATCATGTATTCAAGAGAGGAGTTTAAAAGTCTTTATGTAAATTGAAAGTATTTTGTTGATCCACAAAATGCTACCAGCTCTGAGAGAGGGAGCACAGCAGCACTACACAAAGGTCATAACATTCACCATAGGTGTGCCTGTTACTCTGGCTCAGTTTAGACAGCAAGAGTAAATTAACACTTACTCTCTCACCAGCAGAGAAAGATGGTCTCACAAATGTATTTTCATCAGCTTTATGTAATTTAGGATCTTCATTTTCTTTGCTCTCCCTAGTACTTAATGCCTAAAGAACATATTCTGTGGTTAAAAATTGGTATTGCTGTAAAGCAATGTAATAATAATATCCTTTTTCAAGACAACTCCCACAGGCTCCTCACTAGATGGTTTAATCGAAAATGATAGTTAATAGTTGTCTCAGTGTTTTCATTAGTGGCTACTTAAAAAAAAGTTTTTTTTATGCAGCTAAAAAGCAAGCAAGCACAATCTGTTCTAAAAAGTTTCTGAAGTTTCTAGTTCACTGTTGTTGAGTCAAAGAACTTCTATTGACTTTTTTTTTTTAACTCTTATTTTTCTTTTTTTATTGTGTGTCTTTTACGAATAAGCTTGGTTTATCCTTTATCCTCTTTCTGCAGACACTGGAGAGTCAGATCTATACACAATATACAACTTTCAAAAAGAAAAACTCATTCTACCAGAATATTTTTTTTTTAAATGCAAAACCTAGAATTCAATTTTTAGGTCTCTCAAATACCTCCCAGTGCTGATAAACAGGAACATAATCCAAGCAAAATAAGTGTCTCGAATCCTCACAGCTAAATTCCAATTTCTGTGCAAATTTCAAACATCGCCCTCCAGTCCCAAGAGTTACACGTTGCACAAGCAGATAGTAAAGGCAGTGACCCAATTTGTTCTGCCAAGTATAAAACGTGTCATAAAATATTGCAGAGGAAAGCACAAAATTAGCCATTCCAGCACCTTCATAATCAATGGCAAAAAACACAGAACTCTCCCGACCTGCCGAGCGGGTCTCCGAACACTGACGGTTTCTTTATGAGAGCTTGTTTTCCAAGTCATTAATTTGTCAGCATTGGTACCATATTTCACACCTCCAGAAGAGCAGCAAACTAAAGCATCTTGAAATCCAAAGCCCAAGGACTTCCCATCCATGGCAGCCTGCAGAAAACAGCTGGCTTTCTCCTCAACACCCACCACGGCCCAGCAGAGCCCTCAAACCCATACACCAACCAACACAACTCAAAGGCAGAAGACAGGTCCATTACTTTCCCTGCTCCCTTCTTCCCATGATGGGAGCAGACTTCAACAGGGGGAACAACAGGATGAAAAAATTTGAAGTCAGAGATGTTGAGCACTTGAGCATCTGTGAAGTCATTTAAAGCATCCTCTGGTAACAAAGAAAAGGAAACTGGCATCCTGCAGGACTGAGCCTGACTCCCAAAGACTTAGAGAAGCTTCTGAAGATCCAGTCCTTATGCACCATCTCAAGAGATACCAGCTGCTAAACTTTGCCATATTTGACTTCAGGGAAAGGCAACTTCCCTGAGCAGAGCCTGACAGATGTTATTTTCTCTGCTTTCCATAAAACTTTGCACCATAAAAAACCCCAACTTTTTAATACTTTTTTTTCCCCCTCTTTTTAATGAGGCTAGTTCTAAAATCTCCTAAAATAGCCACTAATTGCTAGACAATTCCAGAAAGCAACCTACCTGATGCCCATTTGCACTTTAGAGACCTAATTCTGCATTTTTCTTTGACTCAAACTCCTTCTCATATTAATGGGAATAAAGTGGACAACACAACAAGAGATACAGGGTTCAAGCAGAGAAAACCAAGTCAGGCTGGATGCACAATGTGGAAAGCCCTTCCTGAGGAGAAAAGCACCAATGTCAGCAGTTAACACTGTCCTTACATATGGCATCACAAAACAGCCCAGATATATCCAGGAACCTCCCCATGCCAGGAGGGGACAGCTCATGGTGGATACAGAGCTGGGAGGACACATTGTCACCACTGCAATGGCATTTCCTACATGAGCACAAATAAATACCTAACTGGAATCTCACACCTACTTGAAATGGATTTCAGCTTTTGTTATGCCCTTTGCTATTCATGTGCTGTAACTACTTTCTGTTCAATTTGACACAACATTATAAATACGACTGGAACCTTAAAACCATCATCACGATGCTGAACTGACCCTGAGAGGAGCACCACCTAAGATAGCTCTAAATTGCCTGGCTGAAATGGTAATTCCCTCTGCTAGGAGAGGGGCACTATCTCATGGGGAAGAAAAATTCATTTGGGTGAGGATTTGAAACGCTTCAGCTTCATTTAGACTAATCCCTCTAACCACCAAGATAAATTCAGTTTAGCAAACCCCTGCCCCATCCCTCCAGACAGGGCCTTGTACTGCACATTGATCCAAGGAGGGAATACTTGTTAACTTTTTGCTGAAATACAGTATTTAAAACACCTGACCTGGCAACTGAGAGAATCCTTCTAAAGTCTGACCAAAACCAGAACAAAACTCAAGATTTCTGAGTCACCTGTTGCTTACATATCCTGAAAGGCAAAGACTTGACATACCATTTTAGAGATTATTTTTTTCTTGAAATAGAATATACTCTTATAATTCAGACAGGAAGTAAAATCCAATTGCTACAAGCCACAAACAGCTGCTAATTGTCAGCTGAAATAAAAGGGCAAACTGCAGTTTCTGTTCTACAGCCAGGACCACGACTGATGCCACCTTGAGACAAGAGGTAATCTCAAAGGTAAACCCTGGGAGTGGTTCAAAAACACCACCTCATGACATCATAAGGAAAGTCAGCAAATTACTTCTAAAGACTTTAAGGCCTCAGGAATATCTGATGGAGAAGGAAAAAGAAAACCAACACACCTCATTTCACTGACATGTACTATACATGCTCCTGTGTGCTATACATACTGAGTGCATGCTCTTATTCAGGGATACACTGGAAACTGCTACCAAGGTAACAAGGGTGGTAATAAACAGCAGCCAGGGGAAAACACCAAGAAGATAAAGCACCTCCTCTGGTGACATTTTCATTCCCCACCCCCTCTTATGACCTGTTTATTAACATATCAAATAGTGGATTTGTAGAGTTTGACATCTTTTGCATTTTTGAAGAGTTAAGATCAGAGTTTTTAATAGCTCTGCTTAAAGAAAAAATAAAAATAAAAATTTTAAATCTCATTCACGACTGAAGACGAAGTGCTCTGAGATTTCTTACACAAGGGAGTCTCCAGAGGAGACATTGTGTGAGTCAACAGCTTGTGTCTCTCGGAAAATAACGCGATGGAATGAGATTTTTTTCCTCTGCTGGTTTTATTTAATGAACAAACAGAACAAATCTCCAGCACATCTCAAAAGGATGCACGGCAAGGCACAGGTTAAGCCAGTTTTCAAACTTCACCATGACAGGCAGAGAATTTTCCAATACTTGTATGGATCTGGGGAGAATGGCTGTACAGGGCAAACAAAGGGATTTATTTCCCTTTTTATTGTAAGATGACAATTCAGGAGTCTAGCAAATCCTTAAAAAGAAGTCTCTAGTGGATGGATGCAAACAGATATGAGCCCAGGCACCTCTGCTGCTGTTGTGCTAATCATATTTATATACCCAACCCGGATCAGCAAAGGGAAAATTGAGCTCTTTCAGGGGGGCCAGATGGACTCTCAGTCTCAGGCGTTGACAGTTTTCATTTCTTAACTGTTTTACAAATAAATGTGGATGTTTAGGGATTAATTTCCATTTTTATCCAGCACATGACAATGGCCTTTCTGGATACACCTGTCTTGCAAAAGAAGCCACTGCATGATGATGGCCCCAGACTATCTGAAAAAAAAAAGGTTGAGGACAGCAAAACCTTGACAGGGGTGCCCCTGGAAGGACTGATGCTTCCCCAGCCTCCCTCTTACCTGTCTGCATTGAGTCAGGTCACCCAGCTTTCACACTGGCCCTTGTATTGCTGCCATTATGATTATTATTATCATTGTTCCCAAGACAGCACCAGAAGCTGATAAAATAGGAGGCAGGCAAGGTGGGCTTTACTCTGTCCTGCTGAACACTGAGTTAATTATCCACATCCTGACCACACCACGGTCCTTTTGTATCTGGAAGTGATTCATGAGTCCAAAGGAGCTCAACTGGAATTTAAATTCCCAGAGGATGCCATTGAGATGACAGAAAGGAGAGGAAAAAAAAAAAATCTCAAAATGGGTACATTTGATCTGAACATCTCGGAGAGACAGGTATTGAACTCCATTGCACTATATTTAGACTCACTTTTCAAAGGATAAATGCACTTCAAATTCTCTTCATTAGGTCCCATTCTTCAACAGTGGTTTATTCCGCTAAAAGCAGAGCCACCGTGCCACGGAGGGGAGTGTGCTGGCCTCTCTTCCCACCATGTCACAGGGAGCTTGACAGTCTCTTCCCCACCTCAGAAATATTCTCATGAAGACATGGCAGGGGACCAGGATACTTCTCTGCTCAAGGGCTGAGTGTCAACACACACAGGGTAGAAAACGTCATCTAGTTGTGAACCAATCCTATGGCTACACCTAGAGTTGCCCTGCACTGCCCGCTTTGCTGTGCACAGACGGGGGTCAAAGCAGGACAGATCACCTCTGAATAGCTGACAGCTCTGCAGTGATTAAACCCAGAACCCAAACGCCCTTTTCAGATGACTAATTGTTAGACAAGATACAACCCACGTGTGACACACTCAGATTCACCAGCCCGAATTCAACGTGCTGGGGGGAGCAAAAGGCATCGCTCTCTATTGGCTACCTGGGAAAAGCCACGCAGCAGCCACCTAGGGATGGGTCTTCACTCCAGAGCCGAACCAAGCTGCCTCTTGAGTCCTGTCCTCACAGCAGAAAGCTCAGCATCCACCTGGAGCCCAGTGTTTCCCCAGGGACACAGCATATGGGATCACTGCTGATGCAGCAGATCAAGCCTCGCTCTGATTACAGGTCAGCTCCTCCAAGCAAGCCTTGCTGCTTGTAGAACACAACTACAGCACCACACGGGCTGGATCTGGCCTGGTTAGAGCCCTGAGAGAGCACGATCAGATCTTGTGCTATGGCTCACAAGACCCCCCAGGCCATGTGAAGCAACTGTTTCCCAGCAAAGGAGAAGCAGAGCTTCTAGCACTGAAGTTGCCAAATTGCAACCCAGAAAGCTGGGTGGCTGTGGGGAATGCATCCAGTTTGAACCAGAGGGGCAAACACTGCTCTCTGCCCACTCCTCCTAATGCTACAATAATGCATTTTACAGAGAGCAATCCCCATGCTCTAAATCAGCTCGGATTTAAGAAACCACATATTTCAAATGTCTCCAAAGCATACTAAAATGAAAACTTGGTCACGCTGCACTGTGACTACTGTGAATCACCATTAAAGAGAGGCTAACATTTGTTTTCAATTACCAAGAATTTATTTGAAAGACTTAAAATTGTCCTCAAACTATTAAATAAATGCGGTGTGTTTACCATACGCTTGTGCACGGAAAATGAAAGTTATCTGACAACCATCTCCAAATACCAATATTGTCCCAATATCATTATATCAACATATAATTAGTCTCCCAGGGCTTCAAATCATGTTCAAAAGTAAAATTAGAAAAGAGAGGTATGCTAAACACTGTTCTTCGAGATGTAAATGCAAATGATAAAGCTCGTATTTTATTCCCTTATCTCCATTTTGTTCCTAGAAGATCACGTTGCCATTTTAGTCAAAACTCTCCAGATAAAATGACACAGAAAGCAGGAAAATCTGTGCCAAATGCAGAATGACATCCATAAATTTATGAACTAACTAGACTGACATTCAATGCGACGCAGGGTGGTTGCCAATCAATAGCCATGAGCATCAATTCCCCGCGAACAGTGTTCCGGGGCCGTCAGCCTCCCACCAGCAACAGGCAATGCCATTTTCTGCTTAACTTTACAATCACTGTAATCTCCCCTAATCAATGATATTGATGGGGCTGGGAGATCGAAATCCAGCAAGAGCAGCACCGGAGCAGCGGATGATGCAAAATGGATGTGAGGCAACAGCGGCGCCCAGGCCCCGCAGCGCTCTGGCAGTGTTGCTTAGCAATGGAGCCCAGGCATGCCCAGCCCTACGCTGCTGCCTACACCCAGGGAGGAGAGAGAGTTTGACAGCAATCAAAATACTGACAAGGAGAAGCAGGAGGAATAACTGCATGCGAAATAAATAATAAGTGCTCTGCCTTTTCGATGTGATTTAGGAAAATTTAATTCCCGATTCTCTCTAGCATCACAGGAAGCAGAGAGGCAGCGGCTGGTGCTGGTTGATGAAGGCAACGTCCTGCTTTCCCTTCTGGTATCCCAGTGACTTTGCTGCAAAGCTTACTGTCCCCAGAAAGAGAGACAAAAAGCAGCCTGCCCTGGGATGTGGACAGCCTGGGCCCCAGGACGTGTGGACCCTGGGCCCATCCACAGCCATTTGTGATCAGTAACATACTTGTCTTCTTTCCTGTTGCAAAGCATCAGCAGAGTAAACTTCTCCCCACTACCAGAAAGTGCTGCTGGGATCTCCACTCTGGATGGATTAATGGCACTGGAGATTGACTTGAGTCACTGACAGCTATGACAAATGAAAACCATCATACTGAAAGGCTGCAATGCCAGATGCTGGACATGACAGGCAGGGTTTCGGAGCAGTGCTCTGAGCTGTAAGTTGTGGCCTGCACTGTGCCTGCAAAGGGGGCAGAGAGGGGTCCATGTTGCCCGGACCCTTACTCCAGCAGAGATGCTCTTTATACTTAAGATAAAACGAGCTGCGTGACCTGCAGTAATTGCCTCACACAGGAGAGTCTGTACACAACAGAGCAATAGCAAGTAAACAGGTTGCTTATTTTCTCTTCACATTAAACCCTTCAATTAAAGATTTAATTCAGATTTATTAGACATTTACTAGGTGCTAAATTCATGCTGATAATTACTAAAAGCGACCTGCAATGTGCGTCACAATCTCCAGTTTCTATATTACTCCCAAATACCCCCAAACAAGGGAATGGAAAAAAAAAACCCACCAGTTTCTATGGTCCCTTTTCAGCATCTGCTGCAAACAGCAGGTTTCTGCTCGGCAACCTGCCCGGTTTGCTCAGTACCTCCAACCCCTCCAGGACCTGGAGATCCCCAGTGGGGGCAAGTAAACGGTCAGCAATAATATGATGGATTCAGCATCCCTCCTGAGCACGTCCCAGGGATGCCTCGTAGTCAATGACTGAAAATCCCTCTGCGTCAAACACTGTCAGAGCAGTTAGATCATAAACTAATAACTGTCAATCTCCATTTGTTTGCAATGCTGCAAAGAGGGCTTTCATAATTCTCTTAGAGATATAAAACAGGCACTCTGATTTTGCTTTAAATGAAAGCATGTGATAATGTTATCTGCCGGTAAACCTCAAAGACAGGATTTATACAGCATCAGAAACATTTGCAAAGACAGGGAAGAAATGCCTTTGGGTTGCAAGACCTTAAAATCCACAACCCATATCTTGCAAATTTTTATGCCTCTGCTTCAACACGCTGCAGGACCTGTGCCTGTCACCATCACACTCACCCCAACAAGGCCACGCTTGTACAAAGGAACCTATGAAAATCTGACAGTGTATGATTCTTTTTCTTATGGACTTATTTCTTTTTAATTTAGAGGAGCATATAGCAGACCTGGAAACTAAAGTCTCCAGCTTGCACACAGCACAAGTTGCACAATAAAACTCCTTGAAGAGCTTTCCTAGGTAAAAGGCAAGGCAGAGTTGCTCATTCATTGATGAGGATCATGTTCTTTCACATACCAGGCAGAAAACTCTGCCCCTGCATTTCAAGCATCAAAACCTCATGGAAAACAAATCTGGTTTGTGCTGATGTAGTCCCAGCTGCTGGGGTGGACAGGCAGAGGTGGTGCTGCCACATTAAGATATCTCAGAGTAAATTCCTAATAACTCCAGATGTCCCACCCCTGTGGGTCCAAGTAAAACTGTCCTAGAGAGAGAGAAGTGACTGACACTGATTTGCTGCCTGGCTGCATGGCCCTTGCAAAGGAAGTAGCATCTGAAAACTCCCAGTGCATTTCTATGTACCTGATGACCTCAGCAGAACTTCCCAGAAGCAGAACTTCCATCATGCAAAGCCAAGCAAATACTTATTAAATCCCACCTGAATGTGGGCAGATTAACGATGGAGAGGAGGCAAGAGAACTAGAGGGGAAAACGAGTGCCCAGAGGGGTGGAGATATTCAACCCTATTTAACTGTCAAGAGAGGCCAGACAAGTAGCCAAGTCAATCAAGGCTTTGTGCCTCTAGCTGTATAAGGCATATATGATCTGAAATATTCACTGCTGCTTTCACTGCTTGTCACACAGAGTAATTCACTATACCTAAGGCAGGCACATAAATTGAGGTTGAGCCATGCAGGATGACCAGCTCAGCCCCACACCCCCTGCTCCAGCCTCACACTGCTGGGATGACTCCTGGGCACCAGAACTGGCAGAGATCAGTTACTGCATATCTCTGCCAGTTCCCTCTACCTGAAAAACAGGGATAACTGTGACTACCATGTTTTTCCTGCGATTGAAGAGTGCTTTTTAAAAAGAAAGAGGTGTGGAAAAGTGCTGGTAGAAAGTATCATCTAAAAAAAAAATTACCTCTAGATGAAAATCTGAAGTATAACAAACTTTCTAAAACAGGACACAGCCTTTCAGCTACTCCGACCCAGTAGTTTCTCTTCTCTCCCAAAGTTAAATTGAGGCAATTTTCATGAATACATTAAACTGTCATGAAAAGCTAAAAATGAAGAACAGTTTGTTTCTGCTTTGGAAATTCTCCTCTCCTGGTCTTTGACTTCTTGCCAATATCCAGCATCTTCTTCTCTTTCAATATACCTTCATTTCTACCACACATCCTCATTGTAAAGAAAAAAGAAATCCAGTAATAATTCAACCTTATTTTAGGGTCACTCAAAGGAGATGTCAGCTTCCCACCACATGCATCTAAGGACTCCAGGTTATTCATCTATTGGTCCTGCAGGTGCTGTTTTAATGAAACTAAAGAACTGCCTGTTTAATGGGATTGTTCTTAAGAAGGAGGTGGAGAGGCACTGCACAGGATGGTAGAGAGGATACAAAGTAAAATGAGATTGTTATAAGAGATAAAAAAACCCCACAAAGTAGGATCTAGAACCCCCTCAGGTTTAATGCAGGGCAGAATTCTACTGTGCTGAAAATACCAACTGGCTGCTTTCCCAGGTAAAACGCCATGGCTTGAAAGAGAGAGTCAATTACAGCCTCAAGGAACCTCCCTGCCGAGGCAAAAGAAAAAAGCAAAGCTATTTCAGACAATGTATTGAACTCTCCATGATTGGAAACAGAGAAGAGAAAGCTGCCCCTGGGTCAAGCTGACACCTGGGAAATACAGAAAGACTCGGGCGCATTTTTCACCACAGGCTAGCAAAGGTGAGACCATCACACCCTCTGCTCCAAGGTGCTCCAGCTCCACTTTGGAATAAACTACCACAGCCCAGCCTGGTGTGCTCAGGGGTTGGCACATGGATAATGAAAAATACTTTGGAAGAACCTAAAGTGTCTCCTCTCAACTCGTTCTCCCTGAGAGATCTGCCTTTTTCGTTTTCATCTCCCTCCCTAGCAGGGTCTGGAGCCTCCTGGAAACCCCATCCACAGGCAGGCAGCTCCTGATGATGGGAGCATCTAGAACCACAAAGGTCTCTCTGTGGGCTTGGAGACTTCTGAGGGAGGCAGTTGGGCTGTCAGCATTAACTGACCTCACACCAGATCTTCTCCAAGGGTTTGGTGAACCTTCCTGTGCTCCCAGTGACCAAAACCCTGGTGTCAGGGTATGGGAGAGGAGTGCTGTTGCCCTTGAACCCAGCACAGCAGGTCAGGGTTGTGAGCCCACCACGGGACCCTGGGGGAGATTTGATCTTCCATTATCAAACACTCAGGTTTTTTTAAAGATATGAGAAAGAACTACTTTGTCAGAGAGAGCAAAAAAGTATCTGTGTATACACACATATAGCTCTCTGTAGTGTGTATGTGTATATATGGAATATACATATACATACACATGCTTCCCAACTTCCAAAGCAGAGGATGACAGCAGGTTTTCATGTAGTACATCTGAAGAAAAGGCTTTGTATCAGTGCTAGAGCAGAGAAAATTTCATCTTGAAACTACAGAAAGAAGGAAAAAAAATAAAAGTGAGAATGCATGCTTTGCTCCTTATCATGCCTGAGGAGCTTAACTATAGTGATGAGCGTGATATAAAAACCTCAGACAGCAAAGCACTGTTCTGGAGAACCACAATATGCATAAAAACTCCTGCAAGCCCTTGTTAAATGTTCTTACCCTCCTACCCTACAGCCCAGGCCTCCAGGGTGCAATTTTCAGGAGACAGAAAGATTTAATGCTGCCTTGGTTAAAATAACCCCCTGGATTCTTGCTGCAGAGACTGTCATGACAGTGTGTTCCTCTGCTTTATTATATTAATAAGCAGAGTCATTCAGCACTCAACATGATGTGGCTATTTGACTTGCACACAAGTGTGTCCCCAAGCTGTGGGAATCCAGAGACCTCCCCCTGCCCTTTCTTGCAAAAACACTTAGTTATTTTGAGTCAAAACATCCCCAACTGCTTACAGACTCAGGTGCAGATGCAGCAGGTTGCCATGAGCATGTGAAGGCAGGAGGTGAATCCCACCCCCCAGCCACCTTTTCCCACTTTCCCCCACACCCTGTCAGACTCCTCAGGATGCTGGGGATGCCCCTCAGCCCCAAGTCCTGCATCCCACTCCCATCTCTATCTCATCCCTGTGCACCCAAGGAGCATGATGAACTTCTCCAGTGATAACAGTCAAACGAGGAGAAATCAAAAGGCTATTAAAATAGTAAAAAAACAAAAACCATACAAAACAAACCCTAACTCATGAACAAAACTCTCCCTGCCTGGCTTGGAAACCCAACACTATCCTCCTTGTCCTTGTCTGAAATTGCATGAACTTCCCCTACCACCTCCAGTTACTGCTCCCCCCGTGGATTTCCCCAGCTGGGAAAGGCACGTTGTGTTTATGCCCCCCAGGTAGCACCACCTGCATGGCTTTAGGAAGATGCCCCATGCACAGTGCTGTTATTATCACAGATTTTCTCTAGGGTGTTTGCTTCAAGCAGAAAGGAGACTGCATTGCTGCTACAAACACCAATGTCATTATCCACCTGTAGCCAGCACAGGAGAACTCCAGCTGCTTTCCTTGCCCCCCTTCCCAAAAAGCTTTGTTTTTTTCCTTAAGATGCAGCCTCAGTGACGTGTTGTGTTGCTGAGGTTTCACACCATGTAAGTGATGGATATTGTTTAGGTTTATGTCAAATCCAGCTGTTTACCTTTGCTAGGACTGCAATTACTTTAACTGTAATTGTAGAAATAAATTGGGGAGAAAAACAACAGGAACTTTCCAGTTTGGTTTGCAAAACTAGAGCACTGCCAAGCATGATTTGACCACAGACAAGTTACGTGTAGCCTCTTATTTTAAAAATCAACTGAGCTTGCCCATGCATGGAAAACAGACCACTCTGTGGGGTTCTGGGCAGAAATGAGTCCCAAAAGGCCCAGAATTCAGCCCAGTCACATCTTCCTCATTTTCCACCACCTGCTTAAGTTGCCACAACACCTGGATTTTCCCAGCAGCCAAAGAACCACATCATACTGACACCAAACATGCAGAACAGGGTCAAACAATCCAGAAGACAGACACATGGCCCATCACTCTTCCTCTTTCCCAACTGGTTTGAGCTCCTCCATACAAAAATAACACTATGGACCAAACATTTCTGATGTGTTGTAGCTGGAACAACTGTTCCCCAGCCCTCCGTGCAATTCCCCTGCTCCTCCCCTTCCCAGATCCCAGGCAGATGCCAAGCTCTGGAAGTTATTCTTTCATTTATAGCACCTGGTTCCTTGGCAGACTCTTTGGGCAATTACATTCATAGCTTTAAAGCTGTCTCTAGCTCTGCTTCATGGCTTTGCTGCTTCTGGCTTGTAGCAGTCTCTTCTCATCTTCCCTGTCCATCTTTTTGGCCAAGTATTGCTCTTCAAACTATGGCAATTAGACAACTTGCACCACCTTCTAATTAGAAGCAAAAAAACCCAGTAAATACCCCATGTTGTTCTTTAAACACAAGCATTTGTTTTACTTTCAGTCATATTCAGGAGGCCCTGGGCACTCTCTTGAAGTGCCACAAACTTAAAACAGGGGAGGGGGGGAGAAATCCATGAGCCCCAAAGGTCCCCCCATAATAGTGAGAAGTATTTTGCATTTCCTGACAATGAAAGGCTATAGATAAAAGGTGAGGGACAATATAGGTCCTGTCCCTCATCATCAGCCTGAAGTGATCACCTCCTGGGATAAGAGAATAAGCTAATGCTTAAATTTTTTTCTGATTAAAGCTGCTAACAACAAACAGAGATGCACATGCCTGCTCGAGGACCTGCAGCTCATTTTGGATGAGCCAAAGTAAGGCCAGCACTTAAGACACCAAGGTACCACAAACTCTGGACACCACTGGCTGGCACAGGGCTCCCATCAGTGGCCCCTGAGCGAGCACCAGATAAGGCTTTTCAAAAAAAAAACCAAAATCACAAACCACACCATCCCAAGGGCACAGAGACACCACCCTGGAGTCTCAAAACATAGTAACAGCAGAATAAACTTGGTATAAACTTGGTGGAGATCCAGCTTTTAAAGACTCGCTTAAAACCAACCAACTTCACACATTATCATCAGGGGATGCTCCATGGAAGCAGCACCTCTGCCAGCTCCATGTCTCACCAACAGAAACAAGATGCAAATTGTTCCGGAAACACACCCACCACGGTGGCTCCTGACCTCCCAAAAAGCTCCCAAAGGAGGAAGCAACAGCCTGGCTATTCATCATTGCTTCCTACCATCACTGGCTCCACGCCCGGAGCAGAATTAATTGGCCTGGCTTGTGAGCGTACATCCAACTGGATGGTGCTCGTCTGTCTTGGGAGAAACCACGAGCCCTTGTCCAAACTTCCCCAGGACCAGCAGGAAAGGCACACGTATCTCCAAACCTGGGCAATGGATGGCTGCAGCCAACAGCCATGATGGAAAAAAGTTGTTGAGGGACCCTTTTCCTTTGCTTTTGGCAGATACAGCTTAAACGTTTTCTGCCCCTCTGCAGAGTCCCCACCATGAGGAACAGAAGGACATGCCCTGACTGACAGACAGACCATGGCATGAGCAAGGACTGTAGCAGACACACTGCACTGGCATTCAATTAGCAGCCCTGGTGATTTAATGGGTCCACTGGCTTGAGTAATTGATGCCTGTGATGGGCAGGTCAGAGGAGGAGGGATGCTCTCCTCCCCTGGGTGGGAGGCAAGTTAGACACTATCAATCCTCATCCTCAGCATCCAAAGGCCCCATCTGGAATATGGAGCAAACAGCCCAAAAAGGGGGCTGGGCAGCCCCATGGCATTACCACTGATCCCCCACCTACCCTCCCTGCTGTAGAGGTGCCCAGAGCCCTGCTGCAGGCTTCATGGAAAGCACTGGTTCTGGGTGGGTGAGGAACTGGGGCACATTTATCCTTTTTGGAGGAATAAGCCCATAAAGAGAAAAGTACAAGAGATCTCTGAGCATTTAAACACATTTCCATAACTGTTTGCAATGATTCCCAGGCAGCAACCTTCATTAAGCTGGAGCTGAGAGCACCAATTAGTAGCTTAAAAAAAAAAAAAAAAAAAAAAAAAAGTGAAACTACTGCAGTAATTCCCAAACAAGGATTACAGGCTCAGCCTCATCTTTTATTCCTGGCTTTGCTGGAAATGATGGCAGGTTAATGCTCTGGGAAGGCTGAGTGCACAGTACTTGGTCCCAGCCCCTCCAATTGCACCCTTTGGCTGCTAGGGGAGGTGTCAAATATGGCAGCTCATCCCCACATCCACTGCCATAAAAGTCAGGAAAGAAAGGAAAAAGACAAATCCTGGTAAAAACATTCCCTTGTTCATCAACCTTGAGAGGCAGGCAGAGAAGGAACACTCAGTCACAAACTCACACCCAGGTCTCAGCAGCCACTCACACTCAATTTAGAAGGGTCTTGAACTATTTTTAATTACTCTCTTCTTCCATTCATTATTATGGCAAAGTCTTTAGCTTTGTGCTGTGCAAAACAGTTCTACCAGTGAACCATGGCAGCACAGCCCTGCCTCATCCTCAGTGCTCAGCTCCCACCACGGGAACTGCTTTCTGAAGTCATAAAATTATTTATCCATTTTTCCTTCCGTCAGACTTAACCTTCTTTGCCTCCATAAACTTTGTCAGGTTTAGTCTCTGACTGGCAGCAAAGACAATCACCGGTGCAAAACACAAACCTCCAGGAAAGATCAAATCATCTAGTTGAAGGGTAAGTGTTATGGATTTATTTTTTTTGTAAGGCCCATGAGCAATTATTTTTGAGCACAGAGATCTTAACCACTCATTTATCCTGAGAATAAAAGTGGGAGAAGGGGAAATGATTGCTTCTTCATGATTTGCCACACTGCCAGTACTGAAACAAAGTCAGAGGGCTGCCAGAAGACCTCCTTTGATCTAAGTACGTGTCATTCTCATAAACATTTCAAATCTACAGGGAGAAAAACCAAAACCCCAGTCAAATCATTCCGCCATGATTCTAAAGATAAATATATAAGCAACAAAATAAATCCTCTTCCTCTCTCTATAAGACTTTACCATTCAAGGCAGGCACAAAGGCATTTTAAAAGAGATGCTGTTGGAGTCGGATCCAGAACTGGACCAGAAAAAGCCAAGATTAAGATTTGCATCATCAGCCCGACATCACTCGCAGAGAGTTAAGGATATTAAAAAAAAAATAAATATATATATATAAAAGATTCTACATCAGGAACCAATTTACTTCTGCTGCTCCACAGAGCAATCATGCCCCAGGACCTGCAGCTAAATGGCTGGAGCTCACGTAACTGGAACAGCAAAGGAAGCAGTGAAGAACTTTAATGGCTTATGAAATTCAATTGAAATTGATGGTTGGAAAAGTGAAACATTTACCACCCTGCCCATTTAACACGGGTGCACACGTGTGCACATTCAGACACGTGCATGGCCCACAAAAGGTGGGAGCTCATTTTCCACTCACTTACGTGCCCACGACCCCCACAGGGCTCTCTGGAAGGAGATGGCACCCTCATACAGTAACTTAAACACTGTATAAATATTTTAACACCTCCAGACCTTTTTCCACTGGAACCTTTAATATAAAATCCATCTTTTGTGAAAATGGCAATACATTATTACGCCCAGCCCCGTCCACTTCTCTGAAAGATTAGAAGCCACGTTCTGCATTTCATCTTCAGCTGGCGCAGGAACTCATAAACCACCCCTGCTATTTGAGAAGACTTTGAATAAACTGTTTGCAGCTGATGTACTTTTCCAACACGGATCCCTTTTGTTATGAAGCCTGTCTCTGATGAACAATAGAAAAACATTGTTGACAGGGATGTGCTTTTCCATCAACTCCAAAATAGCATTTTGCAGAAGATTTTCACAGCTCAGCAGAAGGTAGAAAGAAAGACAATATTATGACTACATAAGAAAGAAAAAAAAAATTCATTACAATTGGTTTATAGTAGTTTTCTGGTTGGTTTTGACTTGCTTAAAGAAGGTGCTTTACTAGTTAAAGCCCCAGTCTGACTTACAAAACCTTCAGACAAAGCTCATGTTAATCAAAGATTAACACAGGTAAAACATTCAGAATTTGGCCAAAACACTTTAGAACACTGTTTATATTCCCAAGAACCATCAGGAGTCTTAATATTATTACTTTGAAGTCCTCCCAGGTGCATGGTCAGTCAGGTGCTTTGGGATGCATCACCCTGACTCGGACCAAGGCAGGAACTGCCAGGGCCTGGCAAGCACCGCCCTATCATTTATGGAGTGAGTTGAGGCAGACAGACACTGCTGGCTTCCAGAAGGACCAAAACACCAGGAACCACCACCCTGGAGCATCCATCACACTGCTACCATGGTGCCTGGCAGCAGGCAGGGGACATCTTCATGCGGGCACTTCACACAACCTCACCATAATTCAGCTCGCTCTGGTGCTCTGTACCAGTTGATTCATGGGGAGGCTTTGATGTGCAAATTAATCATTATAACTTTTAATTGAGCTAATGTAAGCATCATATGTTGCTAATTACACAATGCAGGGGGAAAAAAAAAATATTGCAAATGAATTTAACTGCTTAATCTAATCAGGATGGCAAGTTGTGTTTTAATTACAAACTGTTGTGTAGCAGCAAAGCATCTGCTGCACTTCCACGACTCTGGTCCCAAAGCAAAGCCCCACTGCATTTCACCCACATGCTCAGCAGCCAGCTCAGCTCACCATGAGTCCAGGTGGCTGCAGCTTTGGCAGGGGACAGCGGGTACATCCCTCCAGGGGCAGAGAGGACACGCCACCTGCACCTGACTTACAGAAATGCCCACCTTGAACAACTCTCTCCAGCAACTTCTTGCAAGAAGGGCTCCTTACGGACACCTTTGAGCTTGCCATGTTCAAACCCCACTGTCTCTGATTCTTCTCTGCATCTGAATGACCATTTCAACCTGCAGAGGCAGAAATCTTTACCATCTTCCTCCAACTCAATGCCTGTCAATACACACAAGCAAGAACCAAGCAGTGCTTTGGAGCCTATTTCCTCATGTCCTTACAGTGAAGGGGAAATGAAAAATTGGAAATGCATTTCAAAAATGAGATTAAAACAAACAAGAAAAAAAAAAAACCCACGCCCCACTCACAGGCTTTGCAATCTGAGGTAGTGCCTTGAGCAAGTTTTTTATAACCAAATTAAAATCCCTGAATATTGTGAGGTTTAACAGAGACACTGATATAGCCAAGCAGCTCTAGCATAGCAATGCACCTGCATAATGCATCACCTTGATAATGTACTGCTGGGAGATACGTGACAATGACAATGTTCACTGTCCGACTGTACCTGCGGCGAAGAAAAACATCCACTTGCCAATAACTCTGCTGGTAATTAACTAGAGAGAGTTTCAGGGAGAGAAGAATACCTCTGAAATGTTATGGCAGATACACGGTATCTAAGAAGCAAATGCAATCTATCTTTTCTTATATTTTTAATTTGATACAGCTTCTAGTTGTCAAAAGGAGGATAAAAAAAAAAAAGGCCTCACAGACTCTGAGCACATTAATGTGCTTTGAATTCTGCCAGTTATCCACATTAAAGCAAAAACCTGCAGTATTTTTGTTTTTTATCAACACCAGGGGGCTGATTACTGTGAAACGATCTGAGGTTTCTCCCACTAAGTGGACAGATGGATTGCTACTTTTTGCAACTACTTTTTTGCAGCACTGAATTCAGTTGCTGCTAGAAGCCCCCAGTCTAGTGCTCCCCAGGACCATTTCTCTCCTCACACTCACCCTCTCAGTTCCCAGCTGAGGCTGGGGTGTAGAAGAGGTTCTCTGCAAGGCAGGGGGCTGTGCCTGCACCCGCTGAGCCAAAGGATGCTCCGAGCCCATTCACAGCAGTGATTCATGAACAGTCACCAACATTCTGGGTCTCTGGCCAGAAGCCAGTGCATTCCACAACCCATCTTTCTCACAAGCAAAGCACAGCTGGTCAGGAGAAGAACCTGAAAGAAACCCCTGGGAACTGCTCATTCAGAAAGCACTTTTTAGGTACCTGTCCTCGAAGCAGACACTGCCCCCACTGCTGGGCATCACCCCACTGCAGCCCAGAGACTGCAGTCCTTTTAAGGTGAGGACAGGGACAGAAAAAGGAAACATTCCATTTGATCCAAGGGGGTAAAAAAAAAACCAAACTACCAGCCCCAGGAATGACTAAGCACAGAGCCAGGCAAGGCAGGACCCAGGCTGCTGGAGGTGGCTGTGCAGCACACATTCCCAGATCCAGCTCCGCAGGTATGCTGCACAGAAATGCCATTTCTGGGGAGAAAAAGACAAACCCAAACCTACAAGTAAGGATCCAGTTCTTTAACAAGCCACATAAACTGCCTGAGTGCTGTTTATAAGCAACCCCATCCATCCATATCTCCAGCTGATGACCAGATAGCAATATATGGGTCAATAATCATTTATCTAAAGATGTGTCAACCTATCTCTGGTCTGCTCTCAGACAAACCTTTTGCAATAGCCACTTACTTTAACCCTGAATTATCTGCCTCTGCTCATCTTCAGGGAGAAGCAGCACAACAGAGAAAGCAGCAGGCAATTCCCTGTGATCCGAAAGCTCACTTCCTAAATCAAATCAATTTTTCTAACGTAATTTGCCTAATCTAAACCACTGACCCATGCATTTTCTCACAATCCTTTGACAAGAGCTGCACCAATTGAAGCAGAGCTAAAACACTTCAACCAGACCAATTCATAGAAGTCTTTAGAGGAATTCTTTCATCGCTGTAATTAATTCTTTAAGTACCACAGTGGGATGCTCTGAATTCAAACCCAGTCCAAGGAGTAATGATTATACTAATGGGAGAAGCTGTGCAGTAAATAAATGCAAGTGCCCTGCTGAAAGAGATCGCTTTCAATAGGAGCCTGCCATTCAAGGAGATAACTGTGTTTTGGAGATAATAACCCGGACGATGAAGTCCCACCGACTGGAGTCTGATGCAGCAATTCCCAGAGCCCACACACCTAAGCAGGGCTGAGCATTTCAGCAGATCCTCACTAGAACTGGTGCTGCTCCTGCTCTCAGCCCTTTGCTCACAACGGCCAGGGTGCCACCGTGACCACTGCCTTGGATACAAGTCTGTGCAGGCAGGGGAAACAGCACCAGTGTGGGGTTAATTCAGCCTGGCTGGCTGCACCCCCTCCCCACCCAACCTTCAGCTGGGGCTGAGCATGGGCCATGCATCCAGAGCAGCAACTTAGCAGCAGCTTTTTTCACTGCACGAGACCCCAGGCACACAGGAGGGCTGAGGGCTTTTCAACCACACCAACACAAACCACTGGCATGGGATGGGGCTGCTGCAACGTGGTCACCTTTCTGAGCACTCTGCACCCCAAGGGCAACACCCTCACGTGGGACACTCACCCAGAGGACAGCAGGAGCCCAGCTGCTTCTATACACTTGGACTTGGCTTTACTGGCACCACTGGCCTCAGGCGGGTTAGTGGGGACTGCTGTGCAGCAAGCAAGAAGGTGTGGGGACAGAGAGCCATGGGGAGTTTGGAAAAACATTTAAGAGTTTGCTGGTTGGTGTAGGAACCAAAGCAGTGACTTTTTAACTTTCCCTTGTTGATAATTGGCTAAATGCAATAAAGCTTTCTAATGCATTTAATGTGTTGGGCTGCAATATGCTCAGTGAAAGGGAAGAAGATATTTTAACTCTGGATGAGCAGGATGCTTTGATAAGATAAAGCTGAAGCTGAGTCCAGGAGCTGATACTCATCAAAGCCCCACATCCCCCAGGGCTTACAGCAGACATTGGTAATCTCATTACAACACCAACACTGTTGCAAATTTGTAGGGTTTTGTGGTGAAATAAGGTGCACAACGTGGATGTTTGGGTTTTAAATGGGCACATCTGAGGAACAGCTCCTTAGTGCAGTTCTTGAAGAGATATCCCTGATGCCCATGGGCTGCCCAGCTCCATCACACCAGGGATGTGATGTGGTGGGCACCACAGGCTGGGCTCTGTTCTGTAGGGCAATCTTTGATTTTTACAACAGAGAACATGAACTCCATCTCTTCGTTTCTGCTTGAGACTTCCCATCACAGTTCTAGTGGGAAGATGAAAATCAAATTCAGCAAAAGAAACATGTTAATTCAGCTCTTCCCTAACAAAATTCATAGTACTCAGCCTTGTGATGCCAACTCTGGAGCAGCCGGAGAGAGCCCCAGCAGCACCCAGGAGAGTGCTTGGAGATGCCAAGTGGCTCAGCCACCAAAACAAGCCAGGGCTGAGTCATGGAAGATGGTGCCCAAGCAGTGTTCAGTGGATCAGGGCCAATGGACTGGCCATGCCACCTCAGCAGCCTCTTCTCTAAAGCCCTTTGAGATCTACAGATGGGAGAATGACGAATGATTAATACTTCAGAAGAAAAAGAAAATGCCTCAGCTGCAATAAAATTAATGCTATCTTCTGTTTTTCTCTCTTGCTTGGTTCTTTAATAGAGTTGAGCCTTTTTGCACCAATACTCATGCTAATCACTTTCAGTGGGCTACTCCTAAGCAAAAGACAGGAAATGAGTAACTGAGTTGCATTTAAAAAGAAAAAAAAAATAAAGAGGAAAACTATGTATATTAATTCTCATAGCTGTCAGAGATGAGGATTTAATAATGTTAGTAACTAAGCTACACCATTATTTCCAAACACCTTAGAGGAGAATGTCTTAGTGGGAGATGAATTAGATAGTGTGACTGTAACTGCCTTCTGAGTATTTTCAGAGCATAATCTATGGCTCATCACCACGTGCATTTCAAGTCCTTGCCCTTTATTTTCCAAATAACCTCCAACTGTATATCTATTTACATTCCAGGCTCAGCTGCTTTTGAGCTTTTCCAACTCGCCCTTTAACTATTTGTCCCTGTTTTGCAGTTTGGCCTGGGTTTGGTTTTGAACGGGTGATAAAGATGGAAAGTTTGGGGTTCAGGTCATCTAATAAATGATAGAACAAAGCAGAGAATTAAAAAAAATAAAAATAAATGTAGGCGGAATATGGGAGAGGTCTAATAGGCTGTGAAACACTGTGCCAAAGGAAGCAGCAGAAGTCCTGCTGCCTGCATCACTGAAAACCAGCCACGCTCAGAACAGGCTGTACCCAACAGCCATGGGAGATGGGAAGGCAGCTTATTCGTCAACTTCTCCAGCTCTCATTCCTGTGAACTGGGGATGTCTGAGGCACACTGGCCTTCAAGCTTGCCCTGACACAGCTCCTCTGCTTCCAGAGAGCTTTTACATCCTCTCTAGATGCCTCAACTGCAGCAATTTAAAAGCCTGTTTCACTGTACGGGTTTGTGTTCTGTCCTTTTTGCACTCAAAGAAAGACAAACAGACTCTGTGTTTATCAGTCCTCTATCACCAGCTCTCCAAGTGCCTTTTAAAACCACCAGTGACATTTCAGACTGCCGTGGTCCCACAGAGTAAAGGACAGAAACACCAAGGGATGACCTTTGCTGTCTCTCCCCACACCAGGCACTCACACTGGCCAGGGACTTGCCCCACGCACACATCCAGACCAGCTCCTTCCAGAACTCATCGCAGACTTGCTCCTTTTTCAATCAAAAATCTGGGTACCAAAGATAGTCAGCAGCTACCAACTATTTGTTGAGTTTCTAATTACTGCTCGTTGCATAGAAACCTGCTCCATCTGCTCAAGGGTTCCCTTTTAGGGTGCATGGACTCTTGTCTTTTTTTGGTGCAAGTTTCATCTCTTATTTTGAGCTGCAGCATAAATGTTTATTTCAAGAGCTGCGGCATCCATTACAACAGCCCTCCTTGCCCATCATGGCAAAGGTCTTGCTGCTAAGCAAAAGCTGTGGCTAATTGACAACTCCAAAATTGAGATGTAAACCAGTTGTGTCTGTCACTCCTGCAAACAGCTGGCTTCAGCAGCCCAACTGCTAAATAATGTAAACCAGTTCATTTTTCTGATGCAAGGAAGATCCCTGTGAAAGGAATGTCTCTGGTACTACAGAGCCGTGCCCTGATCATTCCCAAGCCTTACAAATCTAACATTTCCCATAAAATTCATAAGTAACATAAACTCTGTTCCTTTCCCTTCTCTCCTAATCAGAAAAACTGGATTTAAATCACCTGCTGGCAGATTTATTACAGGGCCCACAAGCAGATAAGGTCCTGTGCACCAGCCCTCTGCACTCAATGGGAAATAAATCTCTGCTCTGCCATCTGTTTTTGCAATGTTCTCATTCAAGCAAAACAAAAAACCCCCAAAGATATCTGCACCTCTGATTTAATCTTCTGAAGGGTTTTATTTCTTGGGTAATGAGGATGACATTTCCCCCTTCTCTAGCAGAAACACTTCTCTCCAGGATGATTCCCACCAGAGCTCCCTCAGCTGGTGGCCAAACTCTCCTAGCGTCATGTATTTAGGGAAGCTGCTTGGCCAGAGGCACCATCTCCCATATCACCCATGTGGCTCCCAGTGGGAACACCATCTTTGGAACCTCCCAGGTCCATTCACTTGGTCAGAATGAGTATTTTGGTCCCTGCTTCTCCAACTTAGCCCTAGTTGGAGTTGCATATCACCTAAGATATGCCAGGCTTTAACCAAAGGGCAGCACAACACCCTGTGGCGGGAGGGCATGGCCATGCAACAGCAGAACCCAGAGCACCTTCTCCCCAAGATGTAGCATCTTTGTCACCAGAAACCCATCTCTGTGCCCTTGCAGGTCTCCTCCTCCACCCCAAAGGAAGCAATGAGGCAGAGCAGCTCTCACGGGCCAGTTGGTGCAGGCACAGGGAGATGAGCAGAGCTGCTTCACACGCAGATTCCAATGAGGCTACTCAGCAGACAGCAGCCTGGTGGAAACCCCACTGCTCCTGGTTACCCTTCAGCCCCTCAGGGCACCCCTCTGCTTCACCCCTGACTATCACCATCACAAAACAAACAAATAAACAAAAACACTCACAAAAAAAAAACAAATGCCACAGAAAAAAAACCAAAACAGAGTTAAAACCAAATGCTACTCTTCATTTTTCTCTCCTTGCCTGAAGTTGCGAGAGACAAGATCGGACATAGTCACCACTTTTAAAATCATCTCCTATGACAGGCAAATTGATCAAGTGAGGAGGCTGGGCTGCTTCTGAGCTTGAACAAACTGATTTTCCATGAAAGATGGTGTTTACATTGCCTCTCAATATCTCAATAGGCTGCTGAAATATGCACACCTCTTGCCATTTCATCACCAAAATTTGGGAAGAAAGATCTTTTCAGAAAAAAATAAAAGAAAAAAAGATAAAAAAAGGAAAACAGAAAGCATGCTCAAATCTGGAGCACATCATAAATTCATGAAGCTTTCTGAATGCTGTCAGAAACAAACATGTTTATGTAAACAAAGCAAAGCTGAAAGTGTGCTGAAAAAGAATTTCTAGACAGCGTGGAGGAAACGTTAATATTTACATTGCACCTGAGACTCGAGTCCATCGTGCAAGGTGCTGCACAAACAGTGAAGTCCTTCCAGGTTGAATTCACCCACTGCAGCTGCTCCAGGCAGCACGTGCGTCACTTGCAGCTCCACCCCACGGAGCAGAGCAGCAGCAGGCAGGGAAAGCCAGGCACCGAGCAACCCCCGTCCAGCCCTGGAAGTTCTCTCAGGGGACCTATTTGCTTATCGTTTCTGCCTGCCCATCCTCACGTGGGAACGGCTTCCTCTGAAATGCCAGCTGGGAAACTCCCAACGGCACGAAATCGAAGCGTCTTCCACGACATCTAGAGCACCACATGGCAGCTCACACTCCCCAGCTCCCGTGGCACTTAACGCGAGAGGGTTTGACAGCCGGCATCAGAAGTGTCTCCATCACCACCGTGTGCCAGCACATCACCCGTGTCACTAACAAACCTCAGCTGTGTTTGGGTGGGGGGAGAAAAGGGAGTCAAGTTCAGAGAATGTACTTTGGTGAGCTGACAGTATTTATTTCAGTGGGACAGCTTCTCATTCAGGACAATATTAAGGCCAGAGTTTCATTTCACTCCCAGTTCCTGCAGGAGGCAGGATATCGGCACCTCCCCTTTGCTGCCTGGTCTCACCTCCAAGGTGGGACAGTTCACAGCCACTTGCATGCATGAGACACATTGCCTGGTGAAACCACCTCTCCATAGAGGCAAAACACATACATTTCATCATCAATCACTGCAGCTGGGAAGAGAAGCACCACGAGTTGTCAGAACCCAACACTATGAGTAACGACACCCTTTGCTTCCACCACCTTTCAGCAAAGGGCCTCTCTGGGGACAGCAGCCAGCATCGGTCTCTTGAGCATCCTGGCTTCAAATTGTGCTTCTGAGAAGCTACAGAGAAGAGATGGACCCAGACTCAGCATGGGGTCACCAGGGTGGGAATCTCCATCCCATTGGCACCAGTGGCAAAATTCTACACAGCATAAAATCCTCCACAGCCCAAACCACCGCCATCCTCTGTGGTGCCCAGACTCTTCAGACTCTGAAACAAGTCCTTGCCCAGAGAGGCTGAACAACCAAACACCTGCCTGGGCTCAAAGGGCGACCAATTTCACAGCAGCAAACCCATCACAGCAATTAACTAACTGGATGTCATCTCTGGCTCAGGAATGCTTCCCTGATCCAAAAATCCTTCCCGAGACACAAACAGTGTCCCAGTCTCAGTGACCCTCAGCTCTGACCTCCTACAGCTGCTCCTGGGCTTGTACCATCCTCGCCATGCTAAGCAGCTTTAAACATGGACATAATAAGGTTTGGAGCAAGAGTCTTGGAGCACTTATCATTCCCAGGAATAAAATACAGCAAACTAATTGCACTTCATTGATTTTTATTTTTTTTTTAATGTAACCATTTTGGCATTCAGACCTCAAGAGACTCTATTGATCAGCTGAAGAGTCATGTGGCAGTGAATGGGGCTTTGTGACCAAGCCCAGCAAATTGAAGAAAACAATCAAAACCTGAGAACAACGAGGACTTCTCTGTCTCAAACATGGGAAGGAGGCTGCAGCATAAGCCACAGGAGAGTTCTGAAGTGAAAAATGATACATGGGGCAAGTCACACAGTTGCCTCCTGCATTCCCAGAGAGCCCAATGCCGACTGCAGCAGAGATACATAAATCCAGAGCAGCTTCACTGACTTCAGAGAAGCTGCTCTAGATTTATACTGATGGGAAGTAAAATCAGAATATCTGAAATATATTGCTCTAATAGGTGCTGGAGCAAGAGGTGGTATAATAATTTCAGACTTCTCCTCCCACCCCACTATCCCCCAAATCACATCAGTTTGGACGTTCATTGCATAAAATGTGGAGATCAGCAGTAACTTGGAGAAAATAACCTACATTTCAACAGTTTGTACGATCCCATTCTGGAAATCTATTGTGCAATAGATAATACAGGGCTTTCCTTTTTCTTCCTGGAGAACCTCTGCATAAAAAGTGCCTCCATATCATGTAGAGTGATACAGGGACACATAATAAAATCAGCATAATGTCTCTCCACCCACACCTGCCTGGAGCCAGAGTCTGAAAGCAATTCACGGGTCCTTCCTTGAGCACAGAGCACATCTTACAGGGGCTGAAGCGGGAGGTTTGCTCTCCAGGCTTCGCACGCCCCGTTCCCACGCCCGCTCCAGGGTGCCCGGCGCCTCAGGGGGCGGGCGAGAGAGCATCGGGCAGCGCAACCAAACGCTCAGGTAATCCATCCAGGTCGTTCTCACAGGATACCTATTCATACAGCTTCGGAGACAGCTCCGCCGCCGCCAGCGAGGAAGGCGGCCAAAAAACCCTGCCTAGATGCCAGCAACAAACGGGGGCCTGCTGCCAGCGAGAGACATCCTCGAGCTCGGCGTGAGCGGCCTGCGGCTGCCAAGCGCACACGCACACCCTCTGCTCGCAGCCGTGCGCCAGCAGCCGGGCCGCCAGAGACCCGGGGACAGGAGAGTGATCTCTTAATTGGACCTTCACAAAGCCATTTAGGGGACCTGCCTTGACAGGCGAACAAATGCCACCCGCTTTGAAGAGGCTGGAAGAACTCAGCCTGGTGCGTCTCTGGCTCCCCAAAAAGCAGCCTGCCCAGAGCCAGTCCCGGCAAGGAGGAAAGGGAGGAAAAGCAAATAAATAGAGAAAAATGGCAAGTGCCCAACACCACCGTCTGTGTGAGCTGGGAGCTTTGCAGAGATGGCAGCACCGCGGCATGACTCATGCAGGTGTCTCTCCCGCCTGGAACTACCCAAACCAAGATGTGGTTCGTTAACCCCAGTAATCCAGAGGGGAAAAAAAACCCAACCTGGAGCAGAGCGAGCTTCAGCAAGGTCAGCACAGCCCCGGAGGGAGGCGTTCCCCGGCACTGCTGCTGCTCACGGCTTTTGGAAGAGGTTTCCCCAGATCCCCAAACCCCCGT
>JANHGL010025467.1:0-27523 GCA_024611195.1 Ceyx melanurus
TGAGGAGGGGCGAAGCGGTGGGAGGTTGCGGGGGCTGCGGCACCGGGGCCGCTTCCCCGCGGGGTCGGGGCTGGCGCGGGTCCGCTCGAGTGCCGCGGTGGGACGGGGACAAAGGCTGCGGGTGCTCCGGGTAATTGCGGGCTGGGGGACAGAGCAAAGGAGACTCTGCGGGCGAAAGTACCGCCTGACGTTCGCGGTGCGGGGTTGCCCGTGATAAGTGCGGTACTTCTGGCAACGCAGGGCTGTTTTTTCGGCTTGTCAGGTGTCAGGGCTGCGCTTTACCGGGGCAGCAACTGGTGCTGACTCAGTGCCACAGTTGCCCGAAGGTGTCGGACCTGCTGGGCGCCGGTCTGGAACGGGAATGTTTTACGCTGCTGCTGCCTAAGAATCGTGTTAATCTCGGTGCTTTCCACGATAAACTCGGTGCTTTTGGTTCCCCAAGAGCTCTTTTCGCCGAAAACCGACGGCTGCTGTTTGTGAGGAGGCTGATGGGAAGCCACGGGCAGTACTGGAGGTGCCGAGTGTTCAATCCGAGTGTCACGTGTGTGCTGAGGTGCAGCTGTTTATGTGGAAAAAGAAAGTGAAAAGTTCGTGTCCCAGACACTGACGCTAAAGCTGCTGCTCTCCTTTTCCAGCTGTTGTTGACTTTGGGATTGCAGCAGCTTCTTTTTATTCACTTTGCTGTCTTATTAGGGACCTGAGTGTGCAAATGTGTTATTTATTGTTTGGCACATGGATGTGTGTGCAAATGTGTGTCACTCCAGCACACAGAAGAGTTACTGTTAGTGCTCTAAGCTGCTTTGTGGGAACACTTATTCTTGTTCTAACATATGTAACTTATGTCCCGTGGAGGTAAGATTGAAATAATTCACCCCAAGCAAGTTATTTTTTCATACAGATAAATTTTCACAGAGGAGCTTAAAACTGTTCCTGGCTTTAGAGCCCAGCAGGTGAAATTTATTGATGGCCTTGTCCAGAGGGTAGGTTTAATGGCTTTTTTTTGCTCTTTCTTGGCATGTCTGGGAACACCTTCTGCAATTGTTTTTTCTGGTGACTAATGTTTAGCAGCCTGCTCTGCATTACCTATTAATAAACCCGCTGAAAGTGAAGAATTTCCCCAGCAGATAAAGCAGAGATTAATTGCTCTCCACTTACGTAGCTGTTTCTCGTTAGAAACGTCTCCCCCAGATGAGCAGTTCTGCACTGGGGGCAGGGTCAGTATCAGTGGGTTGATAGCATCTGTTTAAATTGCCTGACACGGGCACGTTCATTTTATTTGGACTTAATTCCAGAAATCCTGAGTGCCTGGACTGCTGTGTGCAGTCTGTTAATATTAACTTCCCTGGGAGGGAGCTGATACCCTCCCGTTGAACTTGGGTGCAGTGGAGCTGGTGAGGCAGAGCTTCAACAGAGCACCTCTGCTCACCTCAGCTGCCTCTTTACTGGCCCTGGTTGTAACACAAATGTGCAGTGTGAGGATTTAAATCCTCTGTGTTCGTCTGATAAGACACTGTGTGGAGGGAAACCCACTTTGGAATTTGGGAGTGGGTGTTCAGGTTGTAAGAGCAGTTGGCTGTTTGCTAATAAAGAACAGGGTGAAAAATCAATGGGGATGGCCTGAGCAGCCCAGGGTTTTTTAAGTCTCTGGGAGCTGAGGGGGGTGCTGGGGCAGCTTTCCTGCTAACGTGGCTGGTGCTTAGTGTGGCCAGCTGGAAAAACTTCACCTTGGCTTTGTAAGAGGAGGGAAGGTTGCAAAGCAGCAGCCCCTGCTTGTGAGGATTCCTTGAGAGGAACTCCACAGGCAGCTGTGCTTTCAGAAGAATGAAGACAAATGCAAATAAAGCATCAGGCTGCTGAAGCTTTCTGCTAAATCCTCTCCTCTTTTGCTCTGGTCTTTTTTTCCCCCATTTGAACAAAACACATTCTAATAAATTTGCCAAGTCAATACATGACTGAAATATATGGATATGGGGGAGAAATTGGAAGATTTAGTCTCTGTAGACTGACTGAGGCCTTGTGAAAGTGGGACCTGCATTATACATGGGACTGGGTTCTGGAGTGATGAGTAGAAGAAACTCTTTTCCCTCTGGTGAGTTGTCCTGATGTCCAAACAAGTTTATACTTGGTCAGTATACTTCCATGGGAATGTTTTAGTTCTAAATCTCCGTGGAATACATGTAGTTACCAGTGTTCACTTGTATGTATTTCTGTAACCAAAACCCAAAAGCATTTTGCATTTAAACTTCTCCATAGCCATTAAAATTTTGGCTTGATTACAAACATCTGACTTTTCTGGCTTCCCATTTTATTACTCTTCTTTTTTTTTTTTTTAAGATTCAAAATCATGTCAGTAAAAACAACCAACCTGGCTAAAAATTGCACAGCCCTTTTCAGTCTTCTGTAAACAAAGTGCATCTGGTGTGAAACACTTGCCGTGGGTACTTTGCTCTACCTGATAGAAACCATACTGGCTGTGTGCTGTTAGAAAACAAGACTGTTGTGTGGAGCTGAAGCTCTGCTGAGCTGGACACGGATTCAAGAACTCCACTATTTTGCCAGCTTCCCTCTTCCCCAGATTGTTACAGGGCGATAAAATTAAGATACATGTTCCTGATTAATTTCCTGAGCTTCCTGTGTTCCAGATTCCTGACTGGTGTTGTTTGGAGCTTTCACCGGCAGAGTTAGAGAACTTCTGTGCCTTTCCCCCCTGAAATGGAGCTGATGCTGTGCCAGAGTCCGCTCGGTGTTAAAGCAGGAATATCAAATAATAAGGGGGGGGAGTTGATTGCCTTTTATGTTCTCCAGTGCAGCCCTGCTATTATGCAGCATTCATCCAAAAGAGAGATGAAAACCCAGTTGTCTTTCTCCAAGTAAATAACACCGCTGTCCTACACAATGTTTTCTTGTCTAAACCAGAATGGACTGTGTTGTGTTGAGGGGATTAACATCTGATGCATTCTTCCTTCAGATGCTTCTCAGCTTACCTCTGAAAAGGTCCATTCACATGAGCAGCAGCACACCAGGGCTGAAGATCATCTCTGACAGAATCAGATACCATTTCTCAACTCTGTCATGAAATTGAGCTTGCCCTGGTGCCTGCAGGTTCTGCTGTAGGCTGCCTGCTGCTGTGCCTTGGCTGTGCTTCTGCTTCCAGGGAATTTGGGGAAAGGGAATAGCTCTGGAATGCCACTGGTGCTTTAACAGCCCGAGATTAACATTTGTGCAGGACTGAACTGAGTTTAATTGCTCTTACTTGGAGCTGTTTGTTAATACAGTCATTAAATAGTGTGCATTGTTACCACCAGCATCAAACTTCATGGGTACTGCACCCGGATTTAGAAATACAACGTTAGTGTCAATTTCTTCTGCCTTCGACACAGACTTTCCACTTCAAGTTCCAAAATAAAAACGGCAAGGGAAACTGACTTGACATCTGTTTTGCCTTAACAGGGTGGAAGAAGGGCTCTGTGTGTTGCATCCACGGCTGGTTTGTCACCCGGCAGCTGCCCCTGCCCCGGGCCATGCAGCAGCCTCCGCAGCCGGTTCCAGCGGGAGCGGCGGCTCCGCCTCCCGCGGGCGTCGCTCGGAACATGTACTGGAGAAGCGGCTCGCTGGCTAAACGAGCAAACGCGACAACCCCGGTGCAGCCCGTGACAGACCCTTTTGCCTTCGGCAGACAGACTCCCCAGGGCTCCCCTTTAGACCATCCACCCAGGGGCACCGCGTCGCTCCCGCAGAGCTCTTCCCCGCCGCGCGCAGGGGACCATCCTCACGGACTGCACGTGTCTGCAGCTGCTCCTGTGTCTCAACCGGGATTCAACCCCAGTACGTTTTCTAGTGTCCCAGTTCCTTCACCGTCCCCAGGATACGTTCTCAACAGTACAGCAGAAGTGCATCCAAATGCAGACCCTGGGCTCCGGGGCCCACCGCTGCATTATAACCCGGGAGCAGCGGTTGAGAATTCTTTTGGCGTGCATCCTGCAATGGTGTCTGCATCAAACAAACCTGGAGGGAGGCAAGATGTCAGTAGAGATCCAAATGATGTTCCTTCAGGACCCAGTGCATCAGCACTCTTCCCTCCACCTCCTCAGCAGCCCGTGTCTCAGTGGAGGCCTGTTCAAGGTAACCTGCAGTCTCCAGTGAGGAATTTTGCACCCTATCCTGAGCCATCCCCTCAGGCTGATGTTCATAACATTTCTCAGTCTTCTGTTAGTGCTTCTCACCCTCCTCCACAGGCAAATTTCCAGCAGGGTCCCATACACCAAGGTATTCCACCAAATACCATGCAAGCGCCTTTATCCCTTGGTTGTGAAAAGAATGGGAAAAACAGCCCTGCAAATAACAGTCATCATGTGAACAGCATCCAGCCTGGGGGTGTGTTCAGGCAGAACACAGAAATGACCAACCCTTGGTTAAGTCAACCATACCAGGAACAGTTTTACCCACAGCCACCACTGCAAGACTCTAGTTTTGTCATTCCCACAGCTCAGGAAAACAACCCCCAAAACCAGTCTCCAGATATGCCTGAAACATCCAATAGACCTGTTCCCACGGACAGAGATTCAGGAACTGTCTCCATGTTTTTCAAAGGGGATGAGGCAGAAAATGAAGAAATACTTTCATCAGAAAGAAATTACATGGTTGAGAAACCAGAGTTTGATGCTTGTCAGTCAAATTCAGCATCCTTGTATCAGCAGCCGGTGCATCCTCAGCGCATCGCAGCTGGTGTTGTCTCTCAGGCACAGACTGGGGCAGGATCAGCCAACGAGATGGTACAGAAGGGAATGGATGTCCAGTACTTCCCCAAAATTGTAAGTCAGCAGGAGGCACAGGCTGCTAAGCACCCTATGTTTGCTAGTGAGGACAAGGCGTGTGTGGGTGGTGCCTCTGGGAGTGGTGGATCCCAGTATGAAAACGTGGAGAACCTGGAGTGCATTCAGAATCAGGAAGTGTTGCCAAGTGAGCCACAGAACATCAGTGCTTTGTCCCCTGCTGCTGGTCCTGATCCGTACAGATACGGATCCTTTCCAGGTCAGATGCTTCCAAAGAATGCCGTCGTGAGCCATGCTGAAGGAGGACCAAATCTGGAGGCACCTGATTCGTTACCTCATCCCGTCCGACCAGACAGCGTGTCTTCAAACTATAGCAACATTAGCCATAGGAGTGCTTCTAGCTCTGCAAGACCTCAAGAGCAGGTTGGAACTTTTATTCAACAAGAAAGTGGGAAGCCTGATGAGGAGTCTTCTGCAAGCTTCTTTAAACAGATTGATTCCTCTCCTTTGGGAGGCGATTCCAGTGAGCTAAACTTGAGCAAAAACTACCACGGACACCTATCCCAGCCTCCAACTCCAAGTCCTCCTAAGCCTACAGGGGTGTTTCAAACAAGTGCAAATAGTTCTTTTGAACCTGTGAGGTCCCATGGAGTTGGTATCAAACCTGCAGAGATTGACCAAGCAAAGATGGTGGTTGAGTTGAGAGAGAACCACTCGAATCAGAAGAGTATCAAGAAGAACTCAGTGGTGCCAGCTGCATCCCCGGGCAATCTTGAACAGCCCCCAGATAACCTAGAAACTATCTTCATGCCTCAGGTACACCCCCTGCCTCTTGCAGTGGCTGGTGAAGCTGGAAATATGTTGCACTCTGGACCTGTTATGGAAAACATCCAGTCAGTTTCTGAGAGAAGGTCATCGACGAGAGCTCAGGGAGCGGTTAAGAAGTGTGATAGCCCAGCAACAACCCTCTGGGCACATAATGAGTTACCTAACTTTGGGGGGAATGTTCTTCTAGCTCCTGCTGCTCCTGCAGTCTATGTACCTGCCAAGCAAACTGTGGAAGTCATCCAGCCACCAGAAGAAGGCCTGTCTAATCAGCAGTCAAGTAAACCAGGGACTACTGGGGTACAGCTTTCCCAAGATGGAAATATAGCTTCTGAAAATCTTGAGAATCCTCCCAAAATGGGGGAAGAGGAAGCACTTCAGTCTCAGGCAAGTTCTGGTTATGCAAGTTTGTTGTCTTCTCCACCTACAGAGTCTTTGCAAAATCAGCCTGTCCTGATTGCTCAGCCTAATCAGAGCTATAACTTGGCTCAGCCAATTAATTTTTCTATTTCTCTATCTAATCAGCTAAGCAGCCATGAAAACAATCAGCCAATGAAGGACTCTGGGGTTGGGGACATGCCTGCAATGGGTCCCCAAACTTCACATGCTGGTGGGATCACTTCTGGGGAAAATGTGCCGTTACCTGTGATGCCAGTTGGATCTCTGTTAGTTAATGCACTTCCAAATGCTAATCTCTTAAAACATAATTTATTACAAAGCCCTGTTAATTCCTCTGATGCTGCTTCTAATCAGCCTGCAAACTCGCTTATGAAAACTCCACTTAATTTAGCTCCAGAAGGGCAAAAGAATGTTAATATGGAAGGTTTTGTTCCTGAATTTGCTAGCAAGCCAGGGTCTAACTCATCTGTTTCTCCTGGGATGAATCTCCCCAGTGGAAGTGCTCTAGTCCCCCCAGTTAATTCTGTAGTACAGGCTAATATTGCTGCCCACCATTCAAATAGCAACGAAGAAGCTGCCGCAGTGCTCGACTTCACGGTACCACGGACCTTGGAGAAAAACAGTGCAAGTAATTCTGTACAGGTGCATAACCTGTCACTTTCTGGTGGTCCAGTATGTCCTCAGCAGTCAGCTGGTAGTGCTGGTCAGGTGGGTCCCGAGATGCATGACCAACAACATTTCTATCAACAGGTGACAAAAGATGTGCAGCGTCAGGCTGTATCAGACAGAGCTGCGCAGGGAGCGTTGCCACCCCAGCCACAAACGCAAGCAGCTCAAATGCAGCAGCCAACACCTGGGCAGGCCTCAGTCGCTTCAAACTACCAGCTCGCTGCAGGGACTAAGACCCTGCAGGCATCCCAGCAGCGGGAGAATCAGCTGCTGAGCAGCCCCCCTCAGCCCGTGGGTCCCCAGGAGGCAGGGGCAGCTCAGCCAACAGCGGGGCGCGACCCGACCAGTCCCGATCACCCACCGGCGTCCGGGCAGCCGTCTGCTGCCCCAACATCCACAGCCCCTCCTACCACCACCCCTCAGCCAGTCCCGACGAGTGTGCAGCAAGACCTGCAGCGTCCACCCCTGCCTCAGACTCCTCAGGATGCCTTTGGTCCATCCCAGAATCCTTATTACTACTATAGACATCCTTACGATGCTTACCAGTCTCCATATCCCCCGCCGTACCCTCCTGCAGACCCCAGGACAGCAGCTCATCTTTATTACATGGTAAACTTTTCTTTTTCCCTTCTTCCACCCTCAGTATGTCCTAGTAATTTTCATTTTAGGGTTTAAACTGTTGTCATGATCAGCATTCCTATAGCATTCATGTGAAATATTTAATTGTAGGGAAAATCCAGACAGAGGTAGCAAAACTTACTTTAGAGATTATAAAAAACTTAAAGTTTTTAGTAATACTACTACTAATAGTGATTCCAGTTGGCACAGATGTCAGCTGGTAGCAGTTTACTTGGTTCTTTGGAAAAAGTTGATAGTTACAACTGCCATGAAATGAGTCAGTTGGAGTGAGTACAGGGAAGGGCCCCAAAAATGATTAGAGCTTGGAACCCTTCTGCTGGGAGGCCAGGCTGGGAGAGCTGGGGGTGCTCAGCCTGGAGAGGAGAAGGCTCTGGGGAGACCTTCTGGGGCCTTTTAGTGCTTCAAGGGGCCTGTCAGAAGGATGGGGATGATCTTTTTATCAGGGCATGTTGGGACAGGACAAGGGGTGATGGTCTGAAACTAAAAGAGGGGGGATGTAGGCTGGAGAGAACCCAGTCTATAATGTATGGTGATATATTTTTTTCAGAGGTTTTTTCTTGGAGGTGGGAAGCCTCTTTCCTGACATGTCCATCTCTTTCCTAGGAGGACAGCTATGGGCAGTACGACCCCCGGTACAGACACTATGATGGCACCAGCACTGCTTACATGGAGCCTGGCAGCTACCGGTACCCAGAGCCAGAACGTCCCAGCTCCAGAGCCAGTCACTGCTCTGACAGGCCTTCTTCTAGGTAGGTACCTCCTGAACCAGGCAGGGAGCTGCTGTGCCCTGGAGCAGGGGGTGTGATGGTGCCAGGTGGCATCACATCAGCTGCAGTGAGGAGTGGAAAAGCTCAGTGTGTGCTGCCATGGAAGCGATGGGATCGAATGGCGCGGCTGGAAAGGGTCAGATTCCACTCCTGTTCTGTTGCTAAAGCCACCTTACCCCTTTCATTCAGTTCTCTGGGTGGTGGGTGGAATCCTGCCAGGCAGGAGCATGCTGTGGTGGGCCTGCTGCTGAGGGTGGCTCTGTTTCACCTGCTGTGAATGAGCAGCACAGGCCACAGGGTTGTAACCAGCACTACTTTAGTTCCTGGCTTGCCCTTAAGCTGTGGTCAGTGGTTCTGTTCATAAATGGCACCTCTGCACATCCATCTGGGGTTGGCTTTGCAAGCATTGTGGAACTGACCTGCAGTGTTGCAGATGTTTGTAAGAGAGATTGTGAACCAAGTGGACACATCTTGGTGCTGTGTCAAGGTTATTTGGTGACTTCTTCAGTTTGACAGCCTGCCTAAATCCTGCCCTTAATGTACCTATACTGGTGATGCAGCTTTGCAAACTGGGAAGGTGAATAACATCTTCCTGAAGGACAGTGAGGACATTTGGGTGGATAAACCTAATCTGTTAAGATCAAACCTCCTTCCCTGTAGAGTAGGTGCTGTGTTGGCAGATTTCCCACACGTTCCAGGGAGGAGCATCACTTGACTTGCTTGGGCACTTTGACTATCAGCTCTGTGATCAGTTGTAGGGTAGCTGAAAGTTCCCTTCTTTCCACATTGGCACTAAATGTCTCTGCCTCTTGTGAGTGTGTGTATGTGTGGGGCAGTGTCCTAAAAATGGCACACAATAAAGGCTCCTGAGTTTTCACATCTTTCTCCATCAGAAGTATTCCAATTCTCTCCTGCATTTGTGCTGACTGACATTTGCTGTGTTACTTTTAGTCAGGTTCTCGTGCTTGTGCTGTTCATTTGGACAATCAGTACTCTAACCTGGGCTCTGGAAATGTTTTCTTCTGTTCAGTTCTCTCTGTTTGCTCTCTTTTGAGTGCTTTGCCCAGAGAATGGTGTAGTGTGTTTTGGTTTTGTTTCTGACTGTATTTAGCACCAGTGACAAGTGCCACAACTGCACCCCCAGAGGCTGAAACCCTCTGTTCAGAATTATCTGAGTGCTGGTGCAGGTCCTGACCTATTTCATGACCCCTTCTCTGGGCTGTAGTCTTCTTTTCATCACCATAAGATGTATAACACAGCACTGTTAAATTTAAGGGGGCAATTAGTTCATTACTTGTTGAGTTACTGACTTCTCTGCTCAGACAGTTCAAAGGCTGCTACTTGAAGCAGTAGTTCTCATGAGTGATTGTCTGTAAGTAATTCAATTTACCACCAAAGCAGTTTCCAGAAATAGCTACATTATTGTCTAGTAAGGGCTGGCAGCTTCTTGTGGCACACAACAATTTAATGATAGGTTGGTTTGTAAAGTCTTAATTTAATCATTCCTTGATTTCCTGTAAATGCATTGTTTTAAATATGAAACTCTGCCTTCAGTTGTGCAAGGTTGTTCTTATCTCTGCTGAATTTAGAAGACATTTATGGATCAATAATAACTTTTTAATACCTGGGTGCTGTCTTTCAGGCAAGGGTATACTGATGATTACTATGGAAAAAGTGGATGGAGTGATTATTATCCTGGCTATTACCCAAACTCCTATGATTATGGAGGTAAGGTGTCAACATGAACTCCAGAATTTTTCTACAGAAAATTTTAAACAAAAAAACAGGCCAGTTTCTTATACCATGCCCTCCTCCTTGTGTGGTTTTTATGCAGCAGAAGTAGTGAATAGAAAATAAACACTTTTTTTCCTCACCACCAGCCTTCAGTTAGCCTTCCCATTGTGAAAGCACACCAGGGTAAGCTGTGGAATAGATGATTTTCAGTGTTACAAGCCTGTCCTTGACTGAGGTGTATCCTTGGTGTAAGGCAGACTTCTCAAGGCAGTTGTAGGTGGGTGTAAACAGCACCTGACTCAGGCTAGAATCTGGTTTTGTCCATAATTACCTGAATGCTCAGAGATCCTGGTGTTGGTAGTCTGAAGATAATTGCCCGTGCAGTGCCTGGGAGGATTTTAAACACCATCTGTCCACAGCCTGAGACAATTAACCTGACACTCTGAGGACTGATCACAAAGATGATGTGGATAATTGTTGAGTTGTTATCATCCTATGATCAAATTGTGGAGCTGCTGAAGAGATCTGTGTGGTGGTAAACACTGTCCTGTCAAGAGTGTCAAGCTGTCTAGAGTAACCACGTTTGTCTGGAAGGTGTGAAATTGATTTTATTTTGGGTTTTGTTTGTTTTTCTAAGTCAAAATTAGTGAACAAATGTAACCTAGCAGTGTCTGGGTTCAAAGGGAGCTCCAGAGCTCATCCAGTCTCAACCACCTCCCTGGGCAACCTCTGCCAGTGTCCACCACTCTGGTGAGAAAGAACTTCCATAATATATGTAACTTTAAATACACTATTTTGTTTCTGCTGTTCAGGGCCAGATCAACCCATAAGAAAAGAGTTAGCAGAAGGCTTTAGGCAACAGCTTCCAACACCTAAACCAATTTTTCTTGTTCCCCACAGACCCGAGTCGCTGGGAACGTTACCCCTCAACGTATGACCCCAGGTACAGAGACCCCAGGAGCTATGAGCAGAGGTACTGGTACGATGCTGAGCACAGCCCCTACCCCAAGAGAGAGGCCTATCCCTACAGCACCAGGTTTGTCACTCGAGCTGTACCCGTGGTGCCCTTGGGCAGCACAGGGTGTACTGGTGTGTGTGTGGTGGAGTGAAATCTGCTCTTGGGTTCTTCAGGGCTGAGTCCCCCCCAAGTGAAATGTGTGACCTGAAGATTTACGGCAGTGAATGTGAAAGCAGAGATGGAGGCTTTGCTTGTGCTCTAACAGAAATGCTGCTTGATTTGCTGAAAATCTGCTCCAAAGCCTTTGGAATGAGTGAACTGTTGTGGTGGTTGTGTCAGGCATCAGGATTCCAGGGTATTGGGTGGCTCTAAGGGAAATCTCAGTATTTTCTAGGAATCCAGATGCATCCTGGAACAGACTATTCCAACATGGGATTACACATTTCCCAGATTGATGTTTCTAATCCTTTTCAGTGAGGAAAAACAGATGAGCTGTCACATTGCTCTATAGGGTTTAAGCAGTAGGGCTTGTTTTCAGATTGATTATTCTGTGGGCTTTCCTGGCCTCTGAATAACATGTTGGTCTTGATGATGAACACTGTGGGTGAATTTTTGGAAGAAATGTCAGTTTGACTGTAATAAAAACAATCTAGGAAATAACACCAGAGGGGCTTTTAGGTTCAGAACAGTTTCCTTCTTGACAGCTGTGCAGTGAAGTCACTTCCCCGGGGGCGTCTCTGCTGATTTATACTCTTTGCTCTGCAGACACGATCGATACGAGGAGAACTGGAGATACGACCCTCGTTTCACTGGCAGCTTTGACGATGACTCCGAGCCCCACAGGGACCCCTACGGCGACGAGTTCGACCGGCGCAGCGTGCACAGCGAGCACTCCGGCCACAGCCTGCGCAGCTCCCGCAGCGTGCACAGCCGCCACAGCAGCTTCAGCTCCCGCTCGCAGCAGGTGACTGCAGGGGGGCACCTGGGGTGCTCTTCCAGCCTCTGTCGGGGTGGGGGAGACGTGGTAAATGCAAAGTATTCCTAGAATGCCAGAATGTCGGGTTGGGAGAGCGGTAGGATATATTCATCCTCAGTAGTAGTTACTGCAGGTGGCTTTCTCAAATGCAGTGGGGTGGTCAGCCTGCTTTACATACAACCCACTCGCCATCTGGAGTCACTGGCAGACCTGCTTTGGGCCACCTCCTGCTCTCTAACATCACTTTGATCTGTGTAGAGCCAGCTGTATAGAAGCAACCACGACCTGACGGCCAACGCGTACGAAGCAGCCGCGCCGGCGGCGCCGCTGCACGCGGATTACCCCTACGGAGGGTACCCTGCTGGCTTTGAGGGACAGCAGCCCTTTGCAGACTATGGCTACCCGCCTGAGACTGGCTGGGCAGCTGTAGAACAAGGTACTGGCACCACTGGGGAAGGAGGAAGGGAGGCATGGGGCTCGTGAGGCTCTTCAGCAGGAGATGTTGGTGCTTGTGTCAGTGTTGGCAGTGGGCGAGGTGATGTTGGTGTGTTCACTGAGCCTGTGAGCTCAAGGAATGCTGGCTTACAGTGTGTGCACGTGGAGTTGTGTTCCCTTTCAGTGTAGGGATAACTTCTCACTGGGTGTGTGACAGAACAGTACTAACTAGACAGCATTTGCTATTAAATACTCCAAACTTCCAGTTTTAAATGTCTGCTTAGCTAGATTTTTAACTATACTGCTTGTGCTTCATGGGGAATGATTAAAGTTTAACTTAAACTTCAGATTCTCCTATAATGTTTTCTTACCCTTTTGCTATGGAGCAAAACTGTTTCCCTAGAAAAGCTTTTCCAGAGTGTGTTGAAGTATATCGTTAGCTCTTTGTAAATGCATCAAGTATTTGTACAGACATCACAGAAATATGTGATACAATCAGAGCCTCTGCACTGAAAAAGTGCAGCTTAAAGTTCTAGAATCTAGTTTTGCTCTTGGTGCAAATCTTCAGAAGATCTTTGGGAATACACTGGAACTGATTAATTGTGGCTTCTAAAGTTCAGCTAAATTGAATGGCAGGGTTTTTTCCACTAGAACAGCAGTTCAGTTACTGAATTGAGTAAATGCATCAGCAAGTTTATTTAGCTGCAAGACAAGTCACTGATCTTATTTTCTCTTTTCTTCCCATTTCAGCACCTTTAAGGCCCTCAACGCCTGAGAAATTTTCAGTGCCTCATATCTGTGCTAGGTTTGGTCCTGGGGGCTTCTTAATAAAAGTGCTGCCAAACTTGCCTTCAGAAGGACAGCCAGCTCTGGTTGAGATACACAGTATGGAGGTAAAGCTTAAAAGAAATAAAGGAAGTGGTGGAATATGGGCTTTTTGTTCTGTGAGTTGTTTTGAAGGGAGGTAGGGAATGTAGATTTTACCTGTAGATTCAGGTAAAACCCTTACACCTTGGAAGGGCTGAAGTTGTCCCAATTTGATTCTGAAGTGTTGCTGTTGCTAGAGACAAGGTTATCTTCATACAGTCTCTGTAGGTCTGAGGGCTGTTAGTCCTCTAGGTGGACATAGCATGGATATGTTTTTATTCTTGTTGTGTGTCTACAGATAAATGCAATACTCAGGTTGTGGGAAAGTTGTGAGAGACAGGCTGATGTGATGAGGGCACAGCTTGTTGTAAAATATCACCAGAAAGGAGTAAAATTCTCCACAAGTACTAGAACAGCATCAGAAAAATAACTGGACCTGGCACTGTTGGGTTTCCAGCTGAACCCATTGATCTTAAAGGTCTTTCCAAACCTTTTCCTGTGATTCTACCCTTTGATTAAGGAAATGTGAGGATGACTTCTATATTTTGCCACAGAATGACTTCTATGTAGAGTACATGTCACCATTTATTATCCTGTGCATGTTGCAAGTCACCAAATATATTGCATTTTAGAGCATTAGATTTGATTTACACCATGGGGTGTGTTCAGCTCTGGGAGTTTTATTGTTAAAAAGCAAAATCTGTGGCTAGAAAAACTTACTGTGTTTTTTGTTTTAGACTATGTTACAACATTCTCCAGAGCAAGAAGAGATGAGAGCCTTTCCTGGTCCTCTTGCTAAGTAAGTTCCTCTAGATTTCAGAAATAACTCTCTGCATTCAGAATTAATTTGTTCATCAAACTTTTAATTGCCTGCAAATTGCAGGATTTTAACGGAATTTAAATATTTGTGGCTTTTCACCTGCTTAAGTAATACATGAACTTTTAAATTTGTTTCTCATAGTAATCACAATAACAATCTGAATTATTATTTATCTCAAAAAAAACTTTTTTCTTTTTCTTTTTTTTTTCAGGGATGACACCCATAAAGTGGATGTTATTCATTTTGCGCAAAATAAAGCTACACAGTGTTTTAAGAATGACAATTTAATTGATAAAGAATCTGCAAGCCTGCTTTGGGACTTCATTGTACTGTTGTGCAGGCAGAATGGGGTATGTCTCACCGCTTGAATTTTTCTGTCCTAAAATATTTCATACACGGTGTTATTTATGGAAGAGACAGTGACTTATCTGGGAATAGTTGGTGCATTGGTGGGACAGGTAAAGTGGTCACATGCCCTCAGGAGCTCAGTGTGCTGATATTCACACATTGCTGCTGAAGTGACAAATAAAATGAAGGCAATGTTGAAATAACAGATAATTCTCTTTTTTTCCCCTCTGTGTATAGACTGTTGTGGGAACAGACCTGGCTGAACTTCTGCTCCGAGATCATAAAACAGTGTGGCTGCCTGGGAAGTCTCCTAATGAGGCAAATTTGATTGATTTCACTAATGAGGCTTTGGAACAAGTGGAAGAGGAATCTGGTGAAGCCCAGCTCTCATTTCTCACTGACAGTCTTATCACCACAATTGACAGTCTGGAGAAAGAGACAGAGAGGTTCAGAGAGTTGCTGCTTTATGGCCGCAAGAAGGTGAGTGCTGCTGCTGTTGGAAATACTGCATCTGTCTGACTTTGTTCACTTCTTTTGCACTGACCTTGAGGCTCCAGGCATCAGTTAAAATTATTTTTGTGCCTTGCAGTGCATATAATATTGATGGCACTACACTGATAGAGAAAAATGTACAGTTAATATAAAACAATTACATTAATGTCTTAGCATTTGCCTTGAATGTTTTTTTTTCATTGTCACAGAGTACTCCTGTAAAACAGTCACTGTTTATCTGAGAAGGTTCTTAAGCTTTTCCCAGGAATCTAATTTCTGTATTCATTAGGATGCTTTGGAGTCTGCCATGAAGCATGGTTTGTGGGGTCATGCTCTGCTACTTGCCAGCAAAATGGACAGCAGAACACATGCACGAGTTATGACCAGGTACTGTTGGGCTTGTTGGTTAGTACTGTGGGACAGCCTGTTCTGCTGATGAACTAGAGGCTGGGTGCTCAGAAATCTTAGTATCAAATTCATGAGTTATCCATAGTAGCTCATACAAAAATTATGCTGTATTTTTACCTGTATTTTAAGTTCTCATCTCCTACTTTTTATACTGGGGGCCTTTTGGCCATAAATTTAAACCTGAGAAGTTACTTTTTGCCACTTGTTCCATGTAAGGGGTGTTTGGATGGTGTAATCTGTGGGCTTGCTCAACAGGTGCTGTTAAGTTTTGAAAAAGAAAACCAACTGTCAGCTTTGTTCAAGCCAAGTAACTGAAACCCTTCATTCTCCTTGCCTCAGAGAAGCAGATGTGTTCATGCATTGCTCTGTAGACAGAAAAATTTCTGCTTCAAGAGCTTGTGCAGTGCTGTAATGAGTCTACTCAGCTGATGTGGGGAGAATCTTGAGGGTTTTCCTAGCTTGGACTGACCTGTGGCAGAGCCAGTTATCTAGGAATGTTTTGCCTTTGAATCTTATCCACTGGGCACTGGCTTATTGTAGTGTTTTCAAACATCACTTCCTTCTCTCAAACCAAACTAGATTAGCTGCTGCTGGGTGTACATTGTAACTGCTCACCCCATGTTTGTGTTTTGTTTTCTGTGTTGTGTCTCTGTAGATTTGCCAACAGTCTCCCAATTAATGACCCTCTGCAGACTGTTTACCAGCTCATGTCTGGAAGGATGCCAGCTGCATCCACGGTAAGATTCCAGTGCCACCTGCCCTTGAGACCAAAGAGGTGCTGCAGTGAGTAGTGTAGCTCACAACACTGATCTTCCCATGTGCTTTGCCTAGAATTGTCAGATCCATTGTTTTGGTCCTTTTTAGGTTGAAACCCTTACCCATGCAGAGCTCCAGTCACTGATTTGACTAAGTAATTCTTCTAATTTTAGTGCTGTGGAGATGAGAAATGGGGAGACTGGAGGCCTCATCTAGCAATGGTGTTATCCAACTTGACCAATAATGTGGACTTGGAATCCAGGACCATTGCTACCATGGGAGACACTCTTGGTAACTCTGGGGGAACAAACAGGGTGATGGCTGAAGGAAAAGCTTTCTGAAAGCTTTCATTACTCAGCTTATTGACTTTTTTTGTGTGTGAAAACAAGCAATTGGTGTATAAAATTAAGTAGAACAGTTTTATATGAGCCTGTCTCTATTGTGAGGGTGTTTGAATGCAAAGCCAGAACAATATGGGACACTGAATTACAATGTGCCACTGAGAGGAAATATCCTGAGTTCTGCTGATCATTTCTCTACAGCTTCTAAAGGCCTGCTGGATGCTGCTCATTTTTGTTACCTGATGGCCCAAGTTGGTTTTGGAGTTTACACAAGGAAGACAACAAAGCTTGTCCTAATTGGATCAAATCATAGGTTTGGCTGTCTTCTTTTTTTCCCTTTTATTTTTAAACATGGCTTTTTAGAGATAAAAATGAAAGTATTGAGAGGCTGAGTTGCACTAATCCCCTAATCAGCAGCCATAGCTGGTTTGAAGATAATTACTTGCTGCCCTGTCCTTGCTCAGAGTAAAAGTGATTTTCTGTGTCTAATAGAATTACATTTCTCACTTTATTTCTGAGCTGTCTTTTGTTGTCGGCCTATAACATCTCAATATTAAATCACATTTTTCCTCTCCCATTCCTGAATAGCTTGCCATTCTTTAAGTTTGCCACCAATGAAGCCATTCAGAGAACAGAAGCCTATGAATATGCCCAGTCTCTGGGAACTCAGCCTGGCTGCTTGCCCAATTTTCAGGTGAAGAGCTGTTTCTTTCTGGTTTGTGGGATTTGGTATATTTCTTTTATATTTTATTTGGTATATTTATTTTATGGTTTGTTGGTTTGTTTGTTTTTTTTTACACTAGCTGTAGACTGGATACATTGGGTGGAAGAGAACTGAATCTTTCTTTTCTTTCTTGTTTGATTCCCTAGGTGTTCAAATTCATCTACGCTTGCAGGCTGGCTGAGATGGGACTGGCTGCTCAGGCTTTCCACTACTGTGAAGTCATTTCCAGAACTGTCCTCAAAGATCCCCACTACTACTCACCTGTCCTTATTGGCCAGCTAATCCAGGTAACTGAAGGAGGAATGAAGTACTCGTGGCATGCTGCTGTAGGGGGTAAGCTGTGGCTGAAGCAGCCTTGTGCTGGCTGGTTAACTTCACTTTCCAATACTTCCTTTCTCCAGATGTCATCTCAGCTGCGCCTGTTTGACCCACAGATAAAAGAAAAACCAGAGCAGGAATCTCTCATTGAACCCTCATGGTTAGTAAGGCTTCGACATGTGGATGGGCAGATCAAGGTATGGAGTGTACTTTTCAAGCACTCTCTTGTAAAGATTTGTGTCAATCCAACTTTTTAAATGGCTTTGACTAATTGCAGAAACATAGAAGTGACTGAGATATGTTCATGTCATAAAGTGCAAATGTTGTGGTTTAAACCAAGTGGATTTACCACACTAAGGTTCCACAGAGAATACTCAGTGGTGTATGTTATATGAGACAGGCTTCTCTTAGTACTGTAACACAAGGAGAGCTGCAGGGCTCATTAGGTTGCCATAACTCCTGCTGTAAGCAGAGGAACTGCTTGCCAGAAAAAGAGGCTGTGTGTGAATTAGTGTAGCTAGATTGTAACAGGGGAGAAATAACCATTTGTTTGGAGATCTGTGAGAAATTTTAATCTTGAGCTAATGAACTAAGTGCTTATTAAAAAAAACCACCAACCAAAAAACACCTAAAATAAAACACAAACAAAAACCTTTGAATGTTTTGATTGCACATGACCTGAAAATGACTGACAACTCAGTTTTTGACTAAACACTAAAACAACCTACGTGCTGTTTTCCCTCTTAAGATTTCTTTTGCTGTATATTCCCTTGGTTATGAACTTAATGTCTACTACAGTTAATAAGATGTTGGGTTTTTTTTGTGCAGGAGGGTGCAATAGCTTACAGCACAGACAGATCCACCCCACCACCATATCCATGTAGTACACCAAGCTCTGAACTGGACCATGGCAGTCAGGGTGATGGAGCAGGAGGTGGCAGAGATGTGGGTTCAGGTGCTGAAAATGCCCTGTTAGCCTCCTTGTTACCCAACATGGCTCAACAGATGCAAAGTGTTCAGCTGATGCCTTCAGGTGAGTGTCTCATATCCTTCTTCAGTGCAAATGTTTCAGGTTTCTGGTACAAGGAACCACTTTAAAGTGTGGTAGTACCACTGAGATTTAATTTCTGCATTGTATCATTTCATTCATAAGGGAAAAGGTTCATACACTGGGATTTCTGTTTAGTCATAACTCTTAACTGTTTTTTTTTGTGCTGCAGTACCTCAGGCTGTCCTTGATGGCTCAGCTGCCATGATTCCTCCTGGTGACCAGGAAGCTGTCAGAAGTGTCCCCTTCTATTCAGTGGCTCCTCAGCCTGTTGGTGCAGGACCTGGCTTTGCACCTCCAGGATTTTCAAATCCTTATGGAACAGAACCAGCACCACTGTATTTAGGGTCAGCACTACCACCAGGAGGGCCACCACAAGAAATGGAACCACAGTCAGAAGAGCAGACAAACCTGGAAACAGGTCTGAGATCTTAAGTGTACAGCTTTCCTTCCTTACAAGGGCAGTGAAGTATTTTGGGGAATAATACAAAATATCTCAATATTTAGAAAATAAGTTATTTAGAGCCTAACAGGCCATCATGGAGTGCACTGGGACTGGCAGTTCTGGTTGCAAGGTCTGTGACTGGAGCCTTGGGGACTTCTGCCCCTGGCCATCAGCTTCTAGGATGCTGATGAGTGTTAACCATGTGATGGCAGAACCCTGTGATGTGAAGAACCTTAAACTTCCCCATGCTGATGGTTGCATCCCTCAGCCTGCTCTGACCTGTGTTTAGAACCAGCATCATCCCCATGTCAGAGAAACAACCTCAGAGCAGCCACAGTTCCCATTCCTGAAATGACCAGATGTTTTAGCTCAAAATGCACCAGTGAAGACTTTTTCCTTGAAAGTACTGTGGCATTTGGGTTGGGGTTTTTTTGGTGGTGGCTGTGTGTGCCCCCACACTAACATAATCCTTTTTTTTTTTTTTTTAAGGAATGCAGAGAATGGCCCCAGAGGCTCCCTCACAGAACCCTTTCCCTGAGCAGCGGGAGGAGGATTTCTACGGCAGAATGGCGAGCATGGTATCTTCATCTCACCCCCCTGCAGCAAGTCTCAGCTGCAGCACACACCTTGCACACAACTGTATTTCAGCTCTGCCTTCCTCTTCAGACAAGCTTGAAGCTTAGTGTTTCTTTCCCACTGTCCTTCCCCTTCAGTAAAATAAATAAGATGCAGTGGAAAAAAAAATAGCCATAATTTTCCTCTCTAAAAATGTTTTTTTTTTTCAATGGGGAGGGTGGAATCAGGCTGGTGTCTGAGTTTAATTTCTCTTTCTCTACCCCACCTTTCTCTCCCACCTCGCAGAATGATTCTTCACAGCCAGAACAACTTGTAGCATAGCTCAGCAAATGAGACAGGCAGGCCCTGCTGGACAGCTCTGTGACTGAGTGTTGACTGGGTGATGACTGGAAATGGGAAAGTGTTTATCAAAATCTCAGCCCTCTTGTTTTCAATATACACTGTTTAAATATCACTGCAGTTGATATCTCCTTGGAAATTAGTTTAGTCTTCTGAAGTGACAATTGCTTGAAGGATTTAATATGAACATTTTTCATAGGGATGGATTTGGCAAGTGATAAAGGATGAAGAGACTTTAATTAGAAATTAACTACTTAGAGAAGAAACAGTGAATTTTTTTTTAGCACCTTGCATTGCTGCATTTTTCTTTCCCTTCAACCACTCCCCAGTGCAGCATTTTTCTGTCTTTTCCTCATGTGGGCTGGTTGGTTTGCACAGCAGTGCCCTGATTTAACTCCTTAATGAACCAGTTCCATGACAGTGCAAGCACTTGGCCAGACACGAGCCCTTTTTCTGCACCTCCTATATGTCAGGAGATGGATGTACCCAAGTAACCAGCTTGAATATCTTTAATTGTGTGGGAATTCTTGATAAGAAGTGAATGTTGTGTCAGATATTTAGCTGCTTGCTTATTATGCATGTCCTGGCTTTGTATCTAAGCAGGCACCAGGACGAAGATCCCGATCTGCATCCCAGTCATCAGCACACCTGGTATGCCATGAGCAGCCTGTTTCCTTCACTCAGTCTTCATTCTTACTTATTTTCATGTTTCACCTGCTTTTCTATCTCTTCCTATGACTAACTTTTCAAAGCAAGCATTTGTTTAGCAAGATGAAAGGTTGATTAATCACCAGCAGTGACAACTCCCCTTCCCTGTCCATTTGAAATGCAGGGTTATGGGCGAAGATCCCGAACAACTTCAGAGTCCTCTGCTCACTCTGTGGGACGAGAGAGATCCAACTCCACAGCACAACAGCCCTCTCCTCCTTCTGTTCCTGTAGGGAAAGAGACTAAAAAAGAGGCAAAAAAGGAGCCAGCACCCAGAAAGGTGAGCTTGCTAAGGAATGTGGCTGTAGCTGGGTTAGATTTGTTAGTACACGTGGTAACTCCTGGTCCAGGGTATGGATTCAAGAGATCCTGACTAAAATGCTTCATTCTATTTGTTAGGTGCAGCTCTGTGCTCAGAGCTGAAGTCCCAACAGAAAATGAATTGTTGCATGAATGGTTTTTAACCTGCCTGTAAAGACATTGTTGGAAGAATTAACTGAATAGATGAATTTATTTTCAGACTGGTGCAAACTGGCTTCGCTGGCTGATGGGAAAAGGAAAAAATGAAGCTCACCTTCCAGATGACAAGAACAAATCAGTAAGACCCCTAAATCACAAAAACCTTTACACATTTTAATTCAGACTGTTTTCCTGAATGACAGATGAGCATTGCATTGAGTAAACACGTGTGTAAAGCTTTCAAGACTCTGCTTATTCCAAGACTGGCTTTTTATCAGAAATTTGCTTTTCTTTTTTATGTTTGGCTGTGTTTGGATTTCTAATCTTTGCCTGTGCTTTTCTTGTAGATTGTTTGGGATGAACAGAAACAACGCTGGGTTAATCTGGATGAACCAGAAGAGGAGGTAAAAATCTGATTACTCATTATTTCTCTAGGTGGAAAGCTGCCATCTCTACTGGCACACAATTGTCTTTCATCTGTTGCCTTTTGCTGAACTTGGATTAAAACATGCAGCATCTTTAAACAGGCTTACATGTGCTTGAAGTCTACATCCTTATATATCTGTAGTTGCTGGTGTGGATCCAGTCACTGCAGTTGAATTTACAAGGGATTTTGCCCTAAACTTAGCCCAGTGTATCCCTGCATAGAGGTTGGCATCACCTAGACAAGTGCTTGTTAATTGATTTGCTGCAAACAGACTGTGGGGGGAGTTTTGAAAATATATTGCATCATACAGCAAAAAAACCCACATCCATTGTGTCCATCCTTGTCATTGAGGGATCTGCCTCAAAACACAAATAAGACCCACTGTTGTAAATGTTTCCTTTGAAAGTGAGTGGAGGTGAGTTGTAGAAATGCCCTGACATTAGCTAAGCTGTCAGAGGGAAGATGAGGGATGTTGGTCTCCACTGCAAGATGCAGGTCTCTGTACTCAGTTCTATGTTCTCTAGAATAGATAAGGAAAAGGAGTCATCAGACAGGTACTGGATTTAAAACTCTATGATATGGTTGGATTTTGTTCTCCCTGCAGAGTAAACCTCCACCACCACCACCAACAGGATTTCCTAAAGTTCCTCAGGCTGCTCCACCTGCACCTGGAGCTGGACCTGGAGGCCCCCCTAGTGCCCCTGTCAACATCTTCTCCAGAAGAGCAGGTACTGGACAACATTGATGCTTCAAGTACAAAAGACTTCACATTTTCTCTTGCATAAAATGTGAAGGCAGAAGTCTTGGCTTTTCTGCAGCTGTTTGGGAGCAGCTGGGGGATATGAAGGAGCTGTGGCTGGTGGTGGCTTTGCTTGTGCCTGGCTTCTGCCCTGTGACTGCTGTCAACTGTATGCAACTTGGGCATTGTTTGTATCCCTGGAGCATTATGTTTTGATTCTGAAAGATGATGTAACCTGTGAACTGTTACAATAGAACCAGGGATGGCTGACACAAGACTTATTTCTGTTATTTCTGGATTTTTCCATTGTAGCTGGGAGCAGAGCCCGTTACGTTGACGTCCTGAATCCAGGTGGAACCAAGTCAAGTGGTGCTCTTCCTGCACCATCAGACCTCTTTGCCCCCTTGGCACCAGTGCCAGTTCCTGCAAATGTATTTGTCCCAAACTCAGGTGTGTCATGAGTGGGTAAAAGTGTGAGGAGGTGGTGTGGTTAGTTATGGCTGTGGGGTTACCTGAGTCACTTCTGTGTGTGCATTGTGGAGCCTTGAGTGAACACTGGGCACTGTTCAGCCTCCAACTCCACACTGGGTTAGGAGCAGAATCAGTCTGGGAACTGCAGGGGCATGAATGGGTTCCCATAGCCCAGCTCTGCAGGCTGCAAAGGGATTCTTTCTGTTTGCTCTTTAATTCCCCCATTGCAGGGTGACTGGGCCATCCAAAGAGCACAATTGGTTCTGTGCAATATTCCTGTGCTGCCCAGTACCTCGTGCCCTCTTCCAGCACCCATTCCTAGTTCCAGGGTTGTTATTTGGTGAAAGAAAGGGCAGGTTCTTGCCTGCACATTTGCTTACTATCTGTTGGGGGGCTTTTTGTTTGTTTTTTTCCTGCTTTCATTATGTGCTGTGTTGTACCAAGGTTGTCTGTATGGACTGTATTGTAGAAGTTCAGTTCTGCTGGTGTCCCTGCCTCTCATCCTGTGGAATCAAGCACCCTGGTATGGTGCATTTGGCTCAATTCCATTCCCTTTGTAGTTCCAGGGGAACCCCAGCCACTGGAAGGGACTGGTGCTGCAGAGCACACAGCAGCTGCAAATCAACCCACCACTGATCCTGCTGCACCTGTGGAACCAGAGGTGGGTTAAAAAAATGGTTATATACCAGTTAGTTATATACCAGTCAATCTTCTCATTAAAACCCCTCATGATCCTGAACACCAAGCATGTTGTAGGGAATACTTTGGTGTGTAGCACTGTAGTTAAACAAATGAAAATGGAAGTGGGGAGCATTTATGGAGTTTCATTTCCACCAGGCTGCAGGTTCTTGGGTGCAGGATGTGTCAGGAAAGGGCCTGAGGACACAGGATTGTGTTTATCCATAATTGTGTTGTTATCCATACACTGCATGGCCTAATGTAACATTCTGCTCCAGAGGGATCAATATGGCAAAAATGTGGAATAGCTTCACAGAAACAAAGATAAACAGAAGTGTGCTCTTTTCTTGTAGTATTTAAATCCTGCAATCCTTCCTCCTGGATCTGGACTGCCTGTTTCTAACCCCGATGGCTCCCAGTCAGGAGAGGTAAGGCTTGATTCAGAGCACTTAGCTAATGACTTTTTGCAGCATATTTAAATCATTTGTAGTGGACTTAACATGGGCCATCTAAACCAAGTGACTGGTTCAGCTGCTGATGAGCAGCCAAGGTGGAATCATGACTACCTCCAAAATTGTACTGAAAAAATCTCTGAGCCCATGCAAGGTCAGGCTCCATGTCCTACATTCTGTGGTGTCATCCTCTCTTTTTTTATATATATATTTATATATTTAAATAGACTTTTACCAGCCTTATCCAGAGTAAAATGTCAGTAGCAGTTTGAGGATCTCTTCTTGCCTCCATGCATGTGTATGGTTTCACTAATATTAAAATGCAAGACACAGCAAGGAGAACAGATTGCTATGTGCCAGGCAGAGTAACATTACCTGTGTTCCTACTAAATGTTTTCTATATCTACATAATTTTGTGCTTTAAGAAATCCTTTTGATTTAAACTAACTTCTGGCTTTACATTTTTGTGTTGGTTTTTTTTTTTTCCCTTTTTTTTTCCCCTTTTTTTTTTTTTTAACTTGAAGTTGGTTTAACCTTTGGCAGTGAGACTTTGAAAATGAAATAAAACGACTGAAAGCTTGGGGCAGTGACCTGCATGACCACTTCTTTATTTGTGTTTTTTTTGTATGTGTGTGTTCTTGCTGTTTTGTAGCTTTCGCGCTCTAGTTCAATGAGTTCATTATCACGTGAAGTAAGCCAGCATTTTAATCAGGTACATGTGGCTGGCCATTCTCATTTCTGTTCTTTTCCTCCTCCCTCCCTCCCCCCCACTTTTCTTTTTGCATTTGCTCCAATACTAATGCTACTTTTAGTCGTTTTCCCCCCCTCCTCTCAGTTCACAGAAGTAACACTCACAGTAACTAATGATGTAGTGTTCCTTTTAACACTCAAACAGGGTCTTCAGAGTGTTTTGTATTCATGAGTGCATGTATCCCAGGCATGCTTTTTGTTCCTGTTCACCTTCTGAAGAGATTCACTGAAAAAAAAATTGATCAGCTCTTTCTGGGAATACCAAAGAAAACTGTTGATTGAAATGAAACCAAAACCCAAACACCATCCGAAAAGAACTCTCCCAAGCAAAACCTTGTCATTCTGCTGCTGCCACCAATCTCAGATCATGAATAATACCACAGCCTGTTTGATCCTCACAAGCCCCTGTAGGAATGAAAGGAATGCTTCATCTCTGCTCTGAGTTCCAGTGCTGGGGGGGGTAGTCACAGTGTGACACAAACTTTTCCTGGTGTTTCTTAAAGCAAAACGTAGCTTAGAACGTTCCCTTCGGGCCAAGTCCTGAGGTCTACTAACCACAGCAGGCAGGTACTAATTCAGGTGTCTTGTTTTGGTTTTGCATGCTTTGGATTTTCCAGCTGCTGCATGTGACAGTTGTTTGGGCAGCTCCTCCACGGAGCAGGAAGGTGCCAGGGCCGGGGGTGCCGTGGGCATCACTCCCCTCACTCCTTGTTCTGTATGGTGAAGCAAGCAACACCAGTTTTGGTTTTTTCTGCTCCTCCCTAACCAGAGTGTGCTCTGCTTTGCAGCCTGCTGCTGTGCCACCTCCTGGGGGCCCCTCCACGGGATCTGTGCCCTTCTACAACCCCTCCCAGTTTGCACAAGTGAGTAGAGTTCTCGGCTCCGCTTGGAACAAAACTAGTGGACAAAGGCAGGACTTGGCACTATCTTGAGCTGGACTGTGGGATGGAGAGGGGTAGATCTGCTCACAGTACCTGTTGAATGGTTTGAGTTTGTGCCTCGGTGCCAAGGCTTTTTATTTTGTCTCCAGTGTGACACTTTTAAACAATATTTTTATTCCTATTCTTCTTTTTCAGTCTCCTGCAGGCACTGGAAGTTCCAGACTAGGAAGAATCGGCCAGAGGAAGTATCCAGCATTGAAGTAAAAGACAATGGCTTAGCATTTGGAATTCTGAGTATACCAAGAACTATTCTGAGTACTCTTTGATCTGACAGGACATGGTTTCAGTACTCCCTGCAGCTGACATGACAGAAGTTTAATGATGGGTGATTTCTTTGGGGTTTTTTTCCTGGTCTCCCTACTTGCGCCTCATCTAGGCCAATCATTACCAAATAGGAAATAATGGAATTTTTCCTTCTAAAAAAAAACCTGGCTAGAAATAGCTCTGCTGTGATCAAGAATAGACCCAAGGGAGGAAATAGTTGCTGTCTGTTACAAAAACTCTGTGTAGATTGCATAAGCAATTTATTCCTCCTTCATTTTCAACCTACTGGCGTGACCTTGGAAGATGTAGTTTCAGGGATTCCTTATTTTCTGAAGGATGCTCCCCTCCCAGCAGGGGAGGGAAAAGAAAACCCCACATCCACGTTGTAACACAACCCTCTGTGGCCTTAAGAGGACCATGCTGAATCGTGATGCTCACCCACCAGGCCTGGGGCTGTCAGCCTTAGGGAGCGCCTCGTGCTGGGTTGGTTCTGGAGGGGAGGAAGCCACAGCTCATCCAAATAAATTGACCTTTCTGGAATGAAAACTGTGACTGTGATCTGATACTAACTCGATTTGGATCTTGCCTAGCACGTTATGTAGTGTGTAAAGCCAATTGTATAGTCTGCCAGGAGCTGTCTGTATCATAGCCAACAATGTGCTCTCGATGAGTGAAGTTGTTCCTTGAAGTGCAATATGGTTCTGTGCTTTCCTCAGCTGCTGGCACTGTGCAGAGAAGGTGGGAACAGCTGGGAAGTTGTAGGTTTGGGTTTTATTTTTTCCTTCTTCCCATTATGCCAGGATCAGCAGCATCTTCTGTTCTTGAAATTTCCATGACTAAAATAACCAAGGTCTTAAATAGCTAATGGCTGAATTTCACATGTACAAGTAGAAGGATTAGATCTGCTGATGGACTTAATCTGTAGGTTGGGTAGAGGAAATCTTGGAATCTATGATATGCAACGTTCATATTCACCTGAGAATCTGAATTACCTGCAAAGAGAAATAAACTTTAAATATTTATTAAATCATTAGGTCATATTTTATTTAGAACTTGCCACCAAGCTCATTTTTACTTGAATTTCTGCACACGAGTAGAAATAACATGAATGTGAGACTGCCAGTGTTGGACCCCTTGTGGTTTCTTTCTTGGTTTCTTTTTTTTCTTTTCCTGAGTCCCACCTGTGAGATCTCCATGGCCCTACCTGTGTCCTGCAAGGTTTGTGTGTAGCCAAAGCAAAGTGCTGTTTGAGGGGTTGGAAACCTTTGATAATGGTCCCTACTCCATTCCAGATGTGGGCGGCAGCTGGTGGGTGGTTCTATCCCTGGCACCCAGACAGGCACTTGGCTTCCCTCAGCCAGGCTGCAGCTCCCTGTCAGCAGAGGGTGCCAGGCACCTTCCTCACCTGGCTGCTGCTCCCTGTCAGCAGAGGGTGCCAGGCACCTTCCTCACCCAGCTCCGGGGTCTGGGGGGGCTCCTTCTGAACTGTAACATTTGATCTGTAAATTGTGGAATAAACTATTTTGCGCTCTGGAGCACTTTCACATTTCACCTCTGCTGTGGTTATTGCTCTAGGAAAGCTGGTGCAGGAGCCTCTGCTGTGCCTGTGGAGGGAATCCCTTAGAGACAGGGAGCTGGGAGAGCAGGAGAGCACCCACTCTGACTGGGGCTGCTCTGGGCTGGAAATGCTTCAATTCTTTTCACTGACTTCTGCAAACTTGAGGCAGATGTCATCTAAAATTTATTTTAAACTGCTCATTTCAATGTGCCCTAACCTGCAGGCTGGCATTTTATTTTAGTGTGGTTTTATTGTTTTCTTTTTGTAGTTTATTTTCTTTTCGTAGGTTTGTTCTTTTTCTGTTGGTTTGCTCTTTTTCTGTTTGTTTGCTCTTTTTCTGTTTGTTTGCTCTTTTTCTGTTTGTTTGCTCTTTTTCTGTTTGTTTGCTCTTTTTCTGTTTGTTTGCTCTTTTTCTGTTTG